>PVJH01013474.1:0-60333 GCA_004026705.1 Nesogale talazaci | reverse complement strand
GACAAAGATGCTGCACAGAACATCTTTAAAGCTTTAAGGTTCTGAGTTTGAGGTATAAAGTACACCTGTCCCAAGCCAGGCTATTTTCTTTCTTTCTTCCTTCCTTTCTTTCTTTCTTTCTTTCTTTCTTTCTTTCTTTCTTTCTTTCTTTCTTTCTTTCTTCCTTCCTTCCTTCCTTTCTTTCTTTCTTTCTCCCCCCACATCACTGCCCTGGTGGGAGTAGGAAGCTCAGCCTTACTCCAGGAGAGCTGCTGCTGTATTTGAACCATCACCCCTGTGGGTCGCAGTCCTACACACAACCACTGCACCACCACGGTTCAGCTGCCAGGCTATTTTCAATCAACTCATGCATGTGAAAATTGGGCACTGAATAAAAAGACCAAAGAATAATTGATGCATTTGAATTTGGCGATGGTGGGACTATGACAACCACCAAGACTGCCAGAAAGCAAGCACATCTGTTTGAAGAAAAAAGGCCTGAGCGCTCCTGTTAGGCAGGGATGTTGACACTTCATCTCAGATGCGTTGGACATGTTGTGAGGAGAGGCCAGTTCCTGGAGAAGACATCACGCTAGATAAAGTAGAGGGGTGGCTCCAAAGAGGAAGGCCCTTGACAAGGTGGATGGACAATATGGTTGCCACAATGGATTCAAACATATTAACAATTTTGGAGTATGGTGCAGGATTGGGCAGTATTTCATTCTGTTGTACATAAGGTTGCTAGAAGTCACAGTGGACTATTTAGCACCTAACTGCAACTTTATCTTCTTGCTTCTTGTGGTATGCTTGAATCTGATTCAATAAACCATTTATTTTGAGCACTTTGACATGACCTCTGAAGTTTGTGCTGTGTGTACCACAGATTGGTTTGCTGAGTAGGCAACTCAGCGAGGTTCACAGTGCCTTGCAGCCAACCCAACAGTAACCAAGCCAATCTAGCTTTTTCTCTCTGTCATTGATAGGTGCTATCAAGTTGGTTCCAACTTATAGCAACAGATCGAACTGTTTAGAAGAAATCAATGCCCCGATTGGCTCTTTGCCATCCACACAATTGTTTTAGCCTTAAGGCTTATGTTTTAGTCCATTGGTGCAGCCAAGGTGGTACTCATTCTTTTTCAAGGTCTTCCTCTTTCTGCTGCACCTCTACTTTACCAATCATGGGGGTTTTTCCAGAACTGGTCTCTCCTGATCATATATTCAAAGTTTGTGAGACAAAGTCTTACCATCCTCATTTCTACAGACGGTTCGGACTGCACTTCTAAGACATGGCTGTGTGTCTTTTTGGCAGTTCATGACACTCTCGATATTCTTCATAGTTCAAATACATCAATCCCTCTTTGTTTTTCCTTAGCCCGTGTTCAATTTTCATGTGTTATGAGGCAATTCATAATATTCTGGGTTGGGTCATGCACATCTTAGACTGTAAAACAATCTCCTAGATCTTCAGCAACTTAAAGAGCTCTTGTGCTTTTACCCAATGTAAGTCATCCTTTGCTCTTGTGACCGCTGTTTCCGTGAGCACTGATCGTGAATCTAAGCAAGATGAGGACGTTCGCTCTGTCTTATTCATTACCTACAACCTTGACCGCTCTTTCCGTAAAGCCCTGGGTATCTCTCCCTAACGCTGTCCTGTCCCCTTCAATGTAGGGCATCTGGCAATGTGCTTTAGATTGCATTGTTCTTGTACAATGATTTGTTGTATGAACTGCGTATCAGCCACCACACAAACACACATATCACACCAACTAGTTTAAAGTTTTATCTGTATAAGTCAGGAATTCATATAAACTGGAAATATTTAAGCAATGGTAAAGTAATTTGAACCAGGGTTCAATCACCTTTTTAGTTTTCTTTAAAAGTAAGTGAAATCTTAGAAATGTGAACTTACTCAAGAGTATGGTATAAAATGACTGCAGTGATAACCCACTTGCATACAGAAATGGTTTAGAGTTAATTTTAGTGCTTCAGTAATTGTAAACTCTGCATTCTGACATCTTCTTTCTTTTGTTCAATCATTACTGTGAGACTGCAAACTTCCCAGGGGTATATCTACACGACAAAAGTGCTCTTCTCTTTCAATTTCCAATGTTTATCTGTTGCAAATAGCCAATTGAGGAAGAACTACATTGAGCCACGGAGACTCACATGAACATTTACAAGGACTGATCTGAAAATGAGGAGTGTGCCAGTGATTTTAAATAGCCCTATCATTTACTTTACATTATAAGGGGTATTTAATTTTTTTAAATGCATCTTATTTACTTTCTATGAGGTGCATACAGGAGAAAGCACATATGCATATCATGCTTCATTTATCTAGTGTGGCTATACCAAATACTGTAAGTATGTGGCTTTAACAAATATCAATTTGTTCTCTTGTGTTGTAGGAGGTTAGACATTTAATTTCAGGGAGCTGGCACTGGGAGATGACTATTTCTCTTTGTCTCCCAGGAGAACTCCTTCTGTCTTTTCAGCTTCTCATCTTTGGCTCGGTGGTTCTCATGATGTATCATGGCATCTCTCTTCCTCATATCTGCTTGCTTGCTTCTTTCTTTGGTGCACATATATCTCAAAGGAGATGGTTTTAAGCCACACTGTGCAGTAACCAAAGATAAAGGTGTTAGAATTGACAGCCCACATTCTTTGGGGTGGACACAAGTTAATCTGTAAAGATAAAATTTAAAGTACATGATTATTCAAATGATTCACTAGATTAATATCAGAAGACAAATTTTGCTCGTATTATATTACCATGTTAATTTTTCTAAATCACTATAATTAGACATGTTGATAAATCAAACTACTGGAATTTGTTCTATCATTGCTCAAGGAACATAAGGAAAAATCTTGATTCTCTGGCAGTGAAGACAAAATATGTTATGATTATTCATTCAAATTAAAACTCAAACACTCTACACCTGAGAAAGATAAAAGGAGTCTTTCAATTTACAGAGTCTAATACCTGGCAGGAAAATATTATAAAATCACATCTTTGCCATGTTTTTATGTTCATATAGTCATTGCAAATGCATGTTTATTGTAAAAATAGTCTAAATGTCCATTACAATATAAAGAAGAGAGAACAAATATTCATGAACTGGTCTTCAAAGAAATTCTGATAATAATGGTCAATATATCATTAAAAACACAACTTTATTCATTTCTCCATTTTTATCTAAACAAATGTCAGATTCTGTCCTAGGATGACACAATTATGCACAATAACAAGATATGGGCTTTTTTTTCTCACAGAATTGGTAATTTACTGCAGCCCACAGATTTTAACAAATGATGAAGCAACTAGTACTAGAAAAGCGAAGATGAAAAAAGTCAATGATCTGTGAAAGTATATAATGTGAGGATTTGAAGTAATTTTGCGGCAGTCATGTGCTTACATTAATTTAAGGATTGAGATGTGGGGGTGGAGTCTAGCCTGTTAATCTGAAGATAGCCATTGAATAGCCAATGAGGCCTCTGTGTGGGCATGGCTTTCTCCTGAGACTTCTGGGAAATCTCATGATATTTCTCTCATGAAGATGAGAAGCTATCTCCATAGTTGTTGGGAGTTAATCTCAGAGACAAGCAATTACGGACAAGACAAGATGGCAGTGTCTGAGCTGCTGCAGGAGCCAGAGGAGAAGCCACATGGCCTTGCCCTGATGGAACCAGACCTCTGAAGCTGGAGAGACCTTGAGGGGAACCCTGCTTCTGCCACCACGCGATGCTGTTGATGGACCTTGAGCCCTGGAATCAAGGAACAATGGGGAGACCCTTGTCAGTGCTGAGACTCTGCACCCACTGGCCTGTGACTTAGTGAGTCAGAAGGAGCCTTTATAGACTGGTATCAGGCATATGGGTTAATGTTGGACTTATGATTTTGAACTGGCCTGGGCTGGGATGCTTTCTCAATGTCCCATTCCTCTTGTATATAAACTTTTTCCTTATATCTATATGTGAGTCTATGAGATTTGTTCCTCTAGTCTACCTGGACTGCCACACATTTATTAAACTATTTATTCACTTTCAGTGATGGAAGCAACTGGTATTTACAGGATGAATTAGTAGATTTTGGGTTAAATTCTGGGAGAGTAAGAGTTTGGTGGTTTGTGGCATGTAGAAGAAAGAGACAATGGGCTTGTAAAGTATAGAGGAGGGGTTATGTTCTGAGACAGATCTGGAAGGAAGACACCATCTTGATTCTCTACTAGAAGGAAAACCCACAGTACTACCAGGTCTCCTTCAAATAGCCAAGAAAACAAACTCACTGCCATCTCGTCATTGCCAGCTCACAGTAACCCGCATGGGTTTCAGAGACTGTACCTGTGGATGAGTGCAAAGTCCTATCTTTCTCTCACAGAACAGTTGGTAGTTTCAAACTTCAGACCTTATGGGTTACAGGCCAAAACATACCCCTACACCGTCAGAGAAGAACTACTAAATTGGTGAGGAAAAAAAGAAGCAAAACCTAATGAGAAGCATGCCCTCTAATGAAATCTAGGAGAAGACAGGAAGTCCAACTCAGCAGTCAACCAAGATTGTTCCTAAAAATACCAGGAAAGTGGAGTGGAGCTGAGAACTGGGCTTACCAAATTTGTGAGTCTTTGCAGAGGCAGACCAAACAGCTGGTTGTTGTGAGTGCCAATCTTTTGATTGTCAATTTGGTGTTTTGTTAAAAATCGGAAGACCTCCATGGAATGCACAAATTCCTGGAAATGCACTAATTTCGCAAATTAAAATCAACAGTGGTAGAACATTTAGACAGACCTAGTAGAAAAGAAGACATGAAAACAAAACAACAAACTAAACAACTACCAATGACAAAAAACCCAGTATCAGATGACTACAGTCAACAATTCTATGGAATACTCGGAAAAGAGTTGATGCCCATTCCACCTCAATCTCTAACACATTATAGAAAGTCTGTCTCTAAATTAGGAAAATTATGATACCTAGACTGGGTTAAAAAATAAGAGTAAAAGAACATTTCAGATAAATGTCCCTTAGGAATTATTATGCACATGCTGTTGTTGGTAGTACTCTTCAGTCGTTTCTGACTCCAGCTAACCTTATGCACCACAGACCCAAACACTACTAGATCTTGGGCATCCTTAGAATTGCTACTTTGCCTGCACCCATTGTTACAGCCACCGTGTCAATTGCTTTTGCTGATAGTTTCTATTTTCTATGCTGACTCTCCACTTTACCAAGCATGGTATGATATCATTCTCCCGTGACTGAACTCTCCTGATCGCATTTTTGAAGTACTTGAGATGATGTGCCACCATTTATGCTTTCAAGGAGCATTCTGGCTATCTTTGTAACAAGACAGTTTAATTAATCTTCTTGGCAATCAACAATAGATTCATTGTTTTTTTCGCAAGCACCGCACTCCAATGCATCTAATGTTCTTTTGTCTTCGTTTGTCAATTTCCAGCCTTCACGTGTGTGTGGAACAAACCCTCACAACTCACTGCCATCAAGTTCTTCCTGACATTCAAGCATCCTGCAGGACAAGTTAAAAGTGGACTTGTGAGTTTCGGAGACAAGTCTACTTTTCTGGGTCAGGCACACCACAGTCCTGAAAGTAACATTTGTTCTTTTTAACATTTTTTTTTCGGGGGGGGGAGTGTGCATCAATGCCCTTTTTAACATTTTGAATTTATCTTTTGTAGTAGATTTTCCTTATGGAATATGCCATTTGATTTCTTGTAACTAATTCATTTCTTACACTAAACAAAGAGGAATACGATTCAACAAATTAGACACAAAATGACATAGAATATTGCTTAACACTCAGCTATCCCTGTAAGGATTCAAACCCAGGCAGGCTTCCATTGGAGCTTACAATCATGAGGACTGAGCAACATGTCAAGGGAGAGAAAAAATACTAGTCATTTCACCAGAAGTCCAGTTATACAAAGTGGTTATCAAAATTTTCCAGTGCCTATTCCATAAACTTATACTCAGCTTCATGACCCCATGTAACTATTTTATATTACCAGTTCTTGATCTTTGTGAAAAGATTTCTTTTCTTTCTACTATAGCTGGTTATTTATAGTATTAATATACATTTTAACTCACTGATCATTTCTTTATACTTTATTTCAATTTTTTAAAAATTACAGATCAGGCTTGAGAAAAATTAATCTTTATATTAGTGAATTTTCAAAGAAACAAAGCACTGGGATATTTCTTACAGACTGGATTGCTTTCCCTCTAGAATTTATGACTGGGGCCATTATGCTTCAATAGTAGAATTCTTGTCTCTAATGAAGGAAATCTGACTTGATTGACTTCATGTGCTGCTACTACCTGTCTGTCAATGGAGGTCATGGTGTTGCTATGATGCTTACATAGTTTCCAGGAGAGATTTCTGACTACTCCATAGGAATATAAAGGCTTGGGAATTTACTCCAAAAGTCAGCCAGTGAGTCCTTAGGCATTGCAATGATCCAATTTGGAGCCAATCACGAGGATGCTGAAGGACTTGTCAATATTTGCTTCCGTTATGCATTGGGTTGTCTGGGGGCAGAAAACTATTGGACAGCAGCTGTGTTCATAGGTGTTTAAAACTGCCCAATAGTGAGTTGAAATATACAATTATAGGTAGCTTGTCTCTCATCAGGAGCCCTACTGACACAATAGTTATGCAATGGACTTCAAGCCTGAAGGTCAGCAGTTTTAAATCACCAGTTGTTCCCCCAGAGAAAAGACAAGGCTACCCACTCTAATAAAAAATTGCACCACAGTCCTGAAAATCAAAGGGATAATACTACCCTGTCCCATAGGGTTGCTAGGAATCAGAGTGGACTCAATAGCAGTGAGCTTTCTTTTTGCTTCTCATCATTAAGTCCTATTTATTTAATTTGGGGGCAATATTTATTTTACATCATTTATTGATATGACTATATACGAGGCTGGAAATAAATATCAATTTGGGGGTAATTATTATTATTCACTTGATTTCATGAATATTACTGTGAGAATTGTTGGACTCCAACACTGCCCTCTGGTGGTGGGAGTAGGAGGCCCAGCATGCTGCTGGATTTGAAGCTCCAACCCAGTGGACCGCAGCCCCACACACAACCACTTTGCCAGCGGGGCTCAGCCTTATCAATATTGATGTATTATTGTGAACTAACCTCCATGGTTCACATTTAGGATCACCATTTGGGACAAATGGTTATGGGTTTTATTTGCATCTATGTTATTTGCACATTACACTTTAATGCATTTCTAATATTTGCTTTGCTTCTTAAATTTTTGACATTCGATGCTATCTCAGTATATTGATTATTTCTTAATGAATTATAAATGCAAACTTGCACATGTCCTTTCTCATCTTAGCTACACACAGTGGACTTTACCACCTTATTCTGAACAGGAACTGAGTAGATTTTAGATTTGTAGCAGTGTTTGCAAGTCTCTATCTATCTGATTTGTGTGCTGAGGATGTGACTTCCCTTGAATTACAAACGGTTTGAGATTTTATTATACATGCTCATCTTTTTTTGTTTCTTATCAAATAGGTTAATTATATTTTCTAAAATATGAGAGCTTACTCATGGTTTATGAACTGTGTAGCATACCTTTCCCCCCAAAACATATTATTTTCAAAACAGTGTTATTTTATTTTAAATGTCTTTCTAGAAAATCACAAGTGGAGTATGTTGAGTGAATTTCACTGTTTTCTGGAAGATATCCATCCAAGAGCTTTACTGCTTCCCATTGTAAATTAGATCGATTGCTTTTCAGGCTGCAAGCATTGCTGTCATCCTCTAACTGCTTTTCATTGCTCTCCTAGAGTAAATGCACCGTTTCTTGAATGCCATATTCTCTTCCTCAATGGACTTATTTCTTATTTTGTTAGAATAAGTCATGCATACCATTTTCAGAAAAAATATATGGGAATTATAGCTTCTGTTTTTGCATGACCAAAAATGTATTAGATTTTTCTTCTCACTCAATATAGGACTTGATTTGGCTAGAGAAATCTAGATTCAACAGCATTTTTCTCAAAATGATGAATGTAGTAGTCCCATGCTTGGATACTCCAAAATTGATAGTGACAAGTCTGACAGTATTCTTCTTCCCCATGATTTAATGATTTTGCATGCTGTTCCCTGAAAGATTTGAATATTTCAATATTATCTTTGCTTTAAAAAAAATTACTGGTTATAGCGATGTTTTTGTATTTTTGTTGAATATGTTCACAAAATCACCTCTAATAATATGTAGATTCTGGTATTGTGGTTAAAAAATACCTCTATTAATGCGTCACTATTACTTTCTCTGTTGTAGAAATGCACAGTATAAGGACAAAGATGAAAATAGACTAAGAACCAAATGACAAACAAAAAGTATATATCAAGCTAACGGCAGTCAAAAAAGAGCAAGAATAGCATTATTTATTTAAATTAAAATAAAATTTAAGGTAAAACCAAGACAATAGGATAAGAGGCAGAGGACATTATATGATTAAGAAGAAGGATCAATAGGGAAAGAAGGAACAATTATAATAGGTATCTATACACCTAATGAAAAATACAGCTGTGATTCAAACTTATGTACCAAACACTAAAGACAGTGCTGAATAAATTAAAGAATTATAATAGTTTCTTAATTCTAAAATTGATCAAACATATCATAAAAATGCACTGATAATTTATTGTAATGTCAAAACTGGAAATAAAGAAGGGTCAGTGATTGGAAAAAGAGATGTTGGTGATAGAAATGAAGGTAGAGATTCTTTTACATAAGTTCAGAAGATCAATTCCTTCTTGATAGGAAATAACCCTTCTCAAGAATATGAATCACAGTTATACACAAAGATTTCATCAGGTTAAGCATGCAGGAATAAAATTAACTATATCTCTGGGAAGAGATGATGGAAATACCATCAGCACAAACAAGCCAAATGACTGACTGTGGAAAATACCATCAATGTCATTTGTATAAGTTCAAGGTGAAGCTGGGGCTATTAAAACAAAACCACAAGAACCAAAATGTAACCTGATTATATTTACCTGGATTTTGACACATTGAACACCAGTGAACAAGATCTCGTCAGTTGTGAAATGACATCAAGAACATCATACATAAAGAAAGAAAAAGAGCATAAAAAAGTCCATGAACAAAAGAAACATAAAGGTGGAGTGATTATTGGAAGGGAATCTGCAGTTTGCTATTGAACAGAGTGCAGTTAAAAGGAGTGTAAAAATATTAAGTAAAAGCGGTGAACAGTAAGTTTAAGAATTTTTAAAAAGGGGGAATGGGTGGGAAAAATAATTGTAAAAAAAGACAGCTCAGGAAGAAAAAAAATATCATGACAATGAAAATTTAGAATATTTGGATTTAGTAAAACAAAGGGAAGAATATTCCAAGCATATTTCTAGCTGAAATAACTGAAGAAAAGATTTAAGTTCTTTATTATATAAGACTATTATCAAAAAATTCTATAGGCAAAATGACACATTGCATTAGGTAACAAAAAACTCTTAAAACTGTGAAAAGTAAGATTGTTACTTTGAAGACTAAGGTATACCTTACCCAACCCATAGTATTTTTAATTGTCACCTATGCCTAAGAAAGTTGGATATTGAAAAAGATATATCAAAGAAAAATTGATGAATTCGAATGATGGTTCTGACAAAGAATATTGAAATACCATGGACTGTCAAAACAACAACCAATTCTACCTCAGAAGTACCAGGAAAAGGTTTCTTAGAGGCAAAAATGGCCAGACTGAGGAGACCAGTTCCAGGAGAAGGACTCATGTTTGATCACGTGGAAGCCAAAAAGGGAAAGGCCCTCCCTCTAGCAGATGGTTGACATTGGCTGCAACAACAGCTCAAACAGAAGAGCAGGTGTGTGGATGGCACACCCAGGCGATGCTTCTGTCTGTTTTACAGAGAGTTTCTATGAGTGAGGCTTGAGCGAAACTGCTCTTTTGAAAACCTTCACTGTAACCAGAGAGAATCCTGTACATACAGAAACTGTTAAAGTGGTGTGTTTTGTGAATATTTTCATCAATTTGCAAAGAGTGTCCACACACACACACACTGCTTCTGGACACTTGAGGAACCTGGAGAATCAATATTATAATTGGTCATCACCTCTGGATCCAACAGTCATGGAATGATGGCCTACCTTACTTCTACTCAATAACCGCTTCTTGTGGAAATATTCCAACTTCTACTGACTGTGATTGTTCAGGTTTTGAATTAACTTGACAGGGTCAGATTGGCTATCACTTGGCAGTTAAGAAGTGGTTATCTTATGTATAGTTTCTTTTCCAATCCAACTAGCTCAATGTCTTTTTGTGATAAATAAAACATAAGTTATCAGCTTTGTGGAATTCACCAATTTTCGCCAAGATCCATCTGACTTAATCGGTGATGTCCTTTGCTTCATGTCTTCTGAATTGTGCTTGAAATTCCAGAAGTTCCTTGTCAATGTATTCCTGTAGCCGCTTTGTAATTATCTTCATCAAATTTTTTTTTAATTTGCCATCCCAAAATTTTCTTTCATGTGATATCAATAATAGTCTTTGATAAATTCTGATTTCTATTGGTAACCTTTCTTTGAAAAGAGCAAACATATGCATTTCTTCCCAGTTAGTCGGCCAGGTATCTGTCTAACTAATTTCTATGACTTATCATTTATGGAAGGATTGCACTTTTTCCTAAAGTTAGATTTTAGTAATATAACCATTTTTTTGTTTCCAGAGCTCCTGGCCTCTGATATACTTAAATTAGTGTAAATTGACACTTTGAAAAGTATATTGACAAAAAAAATTAAAAAGAGAAAGCTATATTGACTTTAAAAACAACTCTGAATATAAAATTCAAGAATATGCATATTTATATTTTGGTACTATAGTTTTAATGTTTTCAAAGTCTCTCTCTCTTTCTCTCTCTCTATCTATCCATATATATGTGTGTGTGTGTGTGTGTGTGTGTGTGTGTGTGTAAAATGGCACAATTAATGGCAAACCTCCTGGATGTCTGTCAACTTTTGGAAGGGATGAAAATGAATATATATACATATATATGAAATGAATATATATATATTCATTTGTCTATACTTGCATGAATACTCTAAGTAAAGGAAACAAAATAATTATACAGTGTACAAATAGTTTAACATGTTACGTTTTGAATATGGTATTTTGCTCCATTACTGGTAACTTCTCACTCACTACCATCAGATCATAGGTAATGCTTAGTGACTCGTTGTGGGTTTCTGAGATTGCGATTGTTGAAGGAGTGAACCAATCTGGTAGAGAAGCTGATGGCTTTGAACTGCTAGCCAGAAGAAACACAGCTAATGGCAGCCACTACACCACCAGGGCTCCATAGTGAATAACACATTAAGTTTAGTATTGCTTTGTTACCTGGTGCAAGCCAAAAATGAGTCTTGGCAGAACATGGCGGTATACTCACCATCAGCATCACGGCTTAAAGAGCACGGGCATGGGCCATACTGAGAGTCAGTGAGCAAAATCCACCTTATACATATTTATTTAAATGCGGTAGATTTCGTTCACCCACTTGGTGTTTGATTTCACAGGACAAAGATATCATTAGGAGAGTGTGAACACTGGTGTGTGTGTTTAAGTTTACCCTTCTTTAAGTAAAAAAATGCCTGTGGGGTGTAGTGGTTACACATCGGGCTGCTAACTGCAAGGTCAGCCATTTGAAAAGACCAGCCACTCCTCTGAGAGAGACCAGGCTCTCTCTCAGCTCCACCCTCAGAGACTCACGAGGGGTTTTTTAACCCTGGCCCATAGAGTCGCTGTCAGTAGAGGACGACTCGCTGCAGGGAGTTTGGTTTGGGTCTGTAAATATGAATCATCTATCTAATCACATCTCAAAATTCTGAGGAGTAATGTGATTCGTTTTGCTTTCGTTATTAAGTATCTTTCAATATACCATAATTTAGAGCTAGTTTGGTCATGAGGAAACTCCAGATGGGAGAATGCTGAAATAACATTAAACCTGTTGGATATTTGTCATTTACCCATTAAAGTTAGACTTCACAGAGGGAAAGATTGTATGCCAGTTGGGGAATAGTTCAATAAAGATAAATCATTAAATAAAATATGACAATAACTTTGCATATGTAATTCAGGAGTGGAATATTTAACCTGTAAAGCAGATGCATATTAGTTTCTTCAAGGGAGAGTAAGTTTATGCAGTTCCTTGCTTAAGATAAGGAATCATTATGTATGAGTTCATAATTGGATTGGTCTATGATACAGATTAAGTAAATATTGCCCAATGAAGGAATGCCCGTTTATATATATATAAGTATGTATGTATGTATGTATTATTTGGGAAGTAGAAATGAAGAGAGAATTTCTTTCTTCTTAGTTCTTGACTACATTAATTAAAGGAGAAACAAAAACAACTTCTACTGTGATTTTTCTGCCTGTTAACATTATTAATGTGGGCTCTAAGACAGAATGGGAATTTTGAGATCATTCTGTTAAAGTTTTCATTTAATAATTCAACTCTATAAATAATTTTCTCCACTATCTGGTAGAATATTGTCAAGTAAGTGGACTACAGTAATTTTCATGAGAGTTTAAAATACTATTTATTATATTTTTTCTACACAGTTAAAATCTTTAGATTCTTAATTTCTTTAGGAACAGTAATGCAAGCAATACAATCTGAAATTATAATAAGATGGATTTTCAGTTATTTGGTGGCTTCACTATAATGATCATTATAATTATAAGTATTATGTTAGAAGAACTAATAGTGGATGATAAACTGTAAAAACTGCTATTCTGTAAAAACAAAAAGAAGGGTAGTTCATGCAGCATTATTCAATTCACAACTATTAGTGAAGGGATGTGACATATTTTGAATTGACAACTGTATGCTTTAATACTATAAAATTGTGCTTTCTTCTAATAATTCAGTGTCCCACATGAATGCTTATATACAAATGATGACATAATAATATAATAAAAGAAAATATATAACTATATCCTTTGTTGAATAAATTTAAAATATCCTGACTTATTATAGGAGAGACACTTATTAATGTGGGTTAATCGAAGGAAAATTAAACTAATTAATTAATAATGTAAGTAAATTAAATTCAATAAGAATCACACACTTTTTATTTAATGCTCCATATATTTATTTAGATAGATAGCTGCCATCATTTCAGCTCTTATTCACGTGACTTATGGACAACATAACATAATGCTGTCAGGTCCTGAGTACTTTTCAGGCATTCTAACATGTACTTTGGACTTATTATCAAGAGAAACCAGCCCCTCAAAAAGGACATCATGCTTGGGCAAGACAAGGAAACACAAAAAAAGAGGAAGACCCTCAAGATAGTTTGATGATGTGGTTGCAACAATGGTTTCCAATCAAAGTACAATTGTAAAGGTGGTGTTGGACTAGGGGGATTTCCTGGTGTTATACATAGGGTCGCAATGAGTCAAAATTGACTTGAAGGTACATAACCTGTTTGACCAATCACTGTCAATATTATGCAGTCTATCTGATCAAGGTTCTTTCACACTCTCAGTGACTTTCTCTTTCACCAATATAATGGGTCATCCATCCTGATGTCATAGTCAAAGCAAGCAAGTTATACAAAGTGCTGCTTGCTTTCTCTGCTAAACTTTTTATTATGAATTAGAAGAAGATTTACAGAGCAGATGATTGGTTTTACATTCAACAATTCATACAGCTTTTTGATTGGAATTCATCATTCCAATCAAATTCTCAATGTTCCATCATTTAACCCACTCACTGCCTGTGCTTTCTATTTTCATTGCTCTCCCTTTCCTCCTCCTTGGCCTATGTCCTTGAGGAAAGCTATCCTTATCATGTTAAACAGGTGATTATTCTAACATGGGGGTGAGTGCAGTTCTAGACCGGAAGTCCTTAGTGCTAAAGGGCTCCCTCAATCTTTACTTTATCAGAAAGTCTGAGCTCGTGTAGGACCCACGTGCTCTTTTGATCCATAGGATTTCGAATGGCTATTTTCAGGAGGAGCTTACAAGAACTTTTCACAGGGTCTGTCTTAGTCTATAAAGAAACTTTCCTTAAATCTGTTTACCCCAGTTGACCCTGTGAGCATTTGAAATTCTGGTGGCATAGTTTGCAAATCCGAGCAACACACCAACAACTGAATCCCAAAAATGGACCTGTGTTAGCGATTTTATTTACTGATAGTCTATTGAAGATTTATGCATATATTTCATAAAGGATACTATATATTTGGAAAGTCTCCCTCTTAATATATTTTGAAAAATATTCAATATTTTCAAGTTTTAAATAACTGTTTTGTGAAATGATCTGAGCATACTACCTATGAGAGGTAAGCTTGTGGTGCCAACATGACCAAAGAAGAGAGGTAGGTCTGTTGTGACATGGCCAATGAGCACACACGATCAGTTGAAGGGCGGAGACAGAAAAGGCTTGGCAAGCTCCGCCCTTGCTCTCTTGCTCTTGGATCTTCAGACCAGCAGGCTGCCTCATCGTCCCATGCCTCGACCTCCGAGTGACACTACCCATGGGACACCTAGTCATGGACTGTGGAGCTGTGAGTTGAGGTTCCTTGAAGCCCTGTTTTGCCACAGTCCTGGGTTATACATCTCTTGAGCTGGGGACTGTTGGACTCTGTCACCTGGCCGACTGCTGGTGACCTGCTTTGCTGTTTGCTGCTTATGGCTGGATAGCCTGAATTGCTCTACAGAGGACTACTCTACGGCCCTCAAGACTCCAAGGACTGCCAGTCTGCTAGCTGTCTCATGCAAGTAAGTTGCACCAAGACACTGTACGGCTTTATGGATTAGCTAACTGTTTATACTTATCTTATATATACTCTTGTATCTATATAAATTTATAAAGAGAATTACTAGTGTCCTGGTTTTATTTCTCTAAGAGAACCCTGTCTGACACACTATCATTTATGGGATAACCTTTTTTTCTTTTAAAAAACAAATTAAATACTTAATAGATTTTTATGTATATATTACATTTCCAGTTTCTCAAAAATCACATTTGATAATTCATAATGCAAAACCATTTTTCTAATTCCAAGCTAATTTGCATATAAAGAACAAAGTGATTTACAATTACTCTTTTAATTTTTATAGTGTTAAAGAATTATCCCCATATAGATTTCTTAAGTTGGTTTATTTCTCATAATTTCTTCCATTTTATTGATCACATTGGTTGGCAAAATAGTCACTTAGCTATTTTCCTTAAAAATATCTTGAGTTTGAATTTATTTGTACTTTTTCTCTTTTTTTATACCTCTTTGTGTTATTGCTTATTTTTGCTTTCATTCAGTTTATTTTATTGTTATATATCTTTGAATTGGACTATTAATTTATTTTTATTTCTTTGTATATTATGTGTACTTAGTGTTGAAACCAAGAACCGCATACCTTTGCTATATATACAATAATATATTATGTACACCTTTTCATAAGAGGGTGAAAGTAAAGCACACTTATATTGTAATTGCCTATATGCTCAGCTATTTAACAATTCCTTCTACTGAAATATTGTTAAAATTCAAATTCCAAATAATAACATGGTTTCTTAAATTATTTTCAATATTTAATTTCATTGTAATATGGCAGGTAATATTTTTAAATGATTTTTATTGGGGCTCTTACAACTCTTAGAAAACTCAATACATCATTTGCATCAAGCACACCTGTACACATGTTGCCATAATCATTTCAAAATATTTTCTACTTGAGCCCTTGGTATAAGCTTCTCTTTCCCCCTCCTTTTTTTAATAAATCATTTTATTGGGGGCTTATAACTCCCATCCTGATCCATCATACATCAATTATATGCAGACAACATGTGCTCATTTTTTACCATCATCACTCTCAAAACATCCTCCCTCCACTTAGACCCCCGGTACCAGCTCCCCATATTTCCCCTCCCTCCCCTCTCACCCTCCCCCATGAACCCTTAATAGTATACAAACTGTTATTAATTTTTCATACTATATACTGTTCAATGTGTCCCTTCACTCACTTTTCTGTTGTCCATAGCCCAGATAGGAGGTTATATGTAGATCCCACTTTCTATTCCACCATCCCTCCACCCTCCTGGTATTAACATTCCCACCACTGGACCTGAAGGGATTGTCTATCCTAAATTCCCCATGTTTCTGACTACAGTGTATATCCCCTGGTCTAGGTGGATTTTTCAGGTAGATTTGGGATCATGATAGTGGGTGGGAGGAAGCATTTGAGAACTAGAGGAAAGTTGCATATTTCATTGTTATTGCATTGTACCTTGACTGGTCCATCGTCTCCCTGCAATCCCTCTGTAATGGAATATTGCTTCACCTATGGATGGGCTTTGTTTGTTCCCAATCTGTACTCCCCCTCATTTATAATAACACAAGTTTTAGTTATTTGATGTCTGATACAGATCCCTTTGACACCTCCTGGTCATACAGGCTGGTGTGCTTCTTCCATATAGGCTTTGTTGCTTCTGAGCTGGATGGCCCCTTGTTTACTTTCAAGTCTTTAAAACCCCCGATGGTACATGTTTTGATAGCTAGGTACCATCAGCTTTCTTCAACACATTTGCTTATGCACACATTTGTTTGCAGTGATCATATCAGGGAAATGCACATCATGGAATACCAAATTGATAGAACAAGAGGTTCTTGCACTGAGGAAGTACTTGAGTGGAGGTCCAATGCCCATCTGCTGTCCTAATACAAACCCTATGAGTATATGCACATTGATCTGTTTCTCCATTGTCATATATAAATATATGCACTGATGTACATGCCTGTATGTAAACTTCTATAAATGCCCCTTACTCTCCACTTCTTTCCTCTATTTCCTTATATCTCCTCCTGTCCCACCATCACACTCAACCTCCATTTAGTTTCAATATTTTTTCTGTGTTACATTAGTCTTGATCAATCCCTATTGGACCTCTCACACCCACCCTGTGATTGACTTTGAATCACTTGCTATTCCCTTGACCCTGGATTGGTCAACAGTCATTTCCCCCTCCTCCTCTTCTCCCTTGTCCACCCTGGAACCCTCAGTCCTGTCGTTTTCAACTCCAGATTGTTCATACAGCCTATTTTATCTAGATATACATGCAGAGAAAACAATATGTAAAAAAGATGGCATCCTTAAATGAAGCAACCAAAGAAAATAGAACAATGATAACACCAACAAAAAAACCAATGTCATATATATATATATATATATATATAGAGAGAGAGAGAGAGAGAGAGAGAGAGAGAGAGAGAGATAAAATCATAAAAATAATAACAATATAAAAACCTGTAAATAGTTTAAGGTCTGTTCATTGACATCCAAGAGTGTCCCCTGGTTCAGTCGGATGGGCTGCCACACCCTGGACCCAAAGTATATTCTTGGTGCTCCATCTGGAGCTCCATGCTCTATTGCACACCCTTAGTTTTTTTTGCCATGGTGTGGCTGGGCCAGACAGGGTATAATCCTGATCCTGTTTCTCCTATGGTGACCCTGAAAGCCCTTGGGTCAGCGAGGGTAGCCATATTTCATAATGGGGCAGGCCATATGATCTTATCTCTGCATTGGCTGTTCTGAATGGGAATATCATCCTGAGTACTTGTTGGGCCAGGATGCATTCCATTTGATCTTCCACCCCCTTCATTTGTTCTCATGTACTCTGGTCAGGCACCTCTTACTCCCCAAGCTGCAGCTCCACTGCTGACCTCCAAGGCACTCTCCCCTGGGAGAGAGGCAGCTGCCCCTGTCGTTGGGACTAGTGTTGTGCTCTCAGATCTCTCTACTGGTTCTCTGCTCCATTGCGGGAACACTGGATTTAAGTTTGGTTCCTTTTTTCCTGTGGAGATATAAAAAATACACTCCCCTTGTGTGGGTTAGTACCTCGTTCCCTCTCTACATATCACTATATTATAGCATACAGAAAATCCTGGGGGAAGGCCCAGTAGTGTGGCAGGGCCAGACCAAATGCAGGGCTACATATGGTAGCCAACTAGGGTGGGGCACCAGGAGGGGGTTCAGAAGGGTAATATTTTTTATTCTGACTTTTTAAAATATTCTTTTAGTCTAAAAAATTTCCACAAGCACATATAAGTATTGCTTTAGTTTTCAGTATATAAGATATGGTTTTAGCAATTAAGACTAATTAATTAATTATGACAACTTGATTTCATTTTCCTTATCTTTGCTCCTTTCCATTTAATATGTCCAATTTGGCCACTGTCATTTGCTTTCTAGGTGCTGATATTTAAATATTCACAGATTTTCAAGAGCTAGTGAGGATTGCATTGTTCATTACTACATAAAAACAAATTTAACCCTTTTCAATTATTTTTGTTTTTAATTATAATTTTTATATTATTAGTGTTTTGATATCTGTTTGTGTGTTTATTTGAACACTTGCCTGAAGTTTTGTTGACATTCTCTTAAGGTTATTACTGTTGTTTTCTTCATTCTCTGGCCTTTGGTTAAGAATGTCTCAAACTTCACTTATATTTATAGGTGAACTTTTCAATAAGATCTAAAATATGCTTTGAAAAAGTTAGGGATTTTGGTTTTAAAATATATAGCAAGGGTTTGGGACAGAGAATTTGGGGAAGTGGGGGAACAAGAGCGAGATAATGTCAAGAAATCCTGGAAGGAAAAAGATGTTTTGGGAAACACATAAGAGTATGTAAGAAATTGTATCATTAAGTTTGACATAATTAAACTATGGCATGATATAACATATGTTGGCTCTCAAACTACAGCAAATGAATTTAAATAAATAAATACAATAAAGGCAAAGATCTAGCAATGGGTTTTCGGCTCACACCAAATCCTAGCCCCAACTTAAAGAACAATTAGTTCTTACATCCTAGCTCTGCTGATCCTCACCTTCATGAAACCATCATTGAGGTTAAGGGTGCTTCAGAAAAATGTAGTCCAGAAAGCAGATGGTGCCCAGGTAACAATCGGAAGAGAGTCTAGGATCTGAAAAGCTTGTATTCAAACAGCCATTTAAGTAAGAAGTCCACTAAATTAACATGAAAAAAGCATCCCAGCCTACTGCTTGGTTGATGACAATTACAAAACTCAAATACAATGAGGAGAAAAGCATCACAGCTCAAATCTGAACACCCAATTTATGGAGGAATATGGGGCATGGTAAGAATCCAAAACCATCTACAGAGAATCTGATCAGACTGAGTCACTGGTAGATCTGTTCTAATCATAGGCAAGTCTCCATCAGCCTTACTCCCAGGCAGAGGCCATTGTAACCTTGCTTACACTCCATTGAATGCTACAGCTGACTATCCTCTAGATGTACCTTCAATTAGTTCTAGGTTAAAGTGTTTCTTACTTGTTTTATGAAAGAAATTCCTTCTATGGCTTTTTGAATATTATTGGTGATCTTTGCTTCCTTCCTAATATATTGTTAGTATTTTTGCCTGTATACTATTATCCTTTTACCCTTACCACCATAGTGTAATGGTTCTATTGCTTTCTGTTGGGTCTCTCAGTTGTGAAGCACAGGAGTGGATGCATAATGATAATAATGGATATAAGGGGATACAGGGAACCTAGGAGTGGGGGTGGGAAGCATGGGGGGATAGGAAGGGAAAGGGGATTTGGAGAGTAACTAGTAACATGAAGACAGTAGGGGAGAGGAAGCACTAGAACAGATTGTGATTGCATAAATCATCTTAAAATTGATTTAGCTATGGAGAAGCTGGAAGAGTGGGTGCAGAATGCTCTAAAATTGGGACTGATTTTACAATTATCTGTGATATAATCAAATGATTGAGCTATTGAATAATATATGTAAGTTACTTGCCAATATAGTCTCTTTAATTAAAAAAAGAAACAGGCTATTTTCAGTTCATAATTATAGATTCATATTATATTAATAATTCAAAAGAACTGTGCTTCATGATTATTTCTTCAGTATGCCATTTTTGAGAATTTTGATGCAAAAAAATTGCTCTCCAGGAAATTGCTATCAAATGATTATTTGCTGTCTTTTTGAGGGGATAAAATTGGTGCTAAATAGTTCTTTATATTGTGTTTTATATCACTTAAATATTGAAGTCTTTTGTTTGCTTATTGAGTCTCTGAAGTTATTTTTCATATTTTCCTACTGATTGCTAATCTCAATAATATCAGAAAGCCTTTTGCATTTATGTGTAATACACAAACATATTGTCCCTTGGCTTTGTGCTCCATTTATTAAAAAAATTAATATATGACCTTGCTGATTTTTTCATATTGACATATTTGTCTTTATATTTACTAGCATGTCTTATAAGTTATATATTTTTCACTTTTAAAATATAGCCTTTTGTGTAATACCCATGGTAATTTGGAATCTATGTGCTTTCTGTTATAATGCAATGTTTGTGCCCTGTTAATACCCTTATAATATAGTTTATCTTTTGTTCTTTGACAGAATATTGGTTTATTACTTTGAGCAATAGTATAATAAATAGAATTCTACTATTTCTATTTACTTTTTTATTCAAAGATATTAATATTAGATGTCCTCAGGGTTACTGTAATGCATTTTCTTAGAACTTTTTTATACACGAGGTATCATTATTATCATTATGAGATATTTGTAATTTAAAATTTATGGAATTTTGTACTTTATCTATTAGCTTCAAGGAATATTCTATCATGGCTAAATATTGTAACAATAACATGAAACTTTTTATTTAATTATATTTAGTCTGTCAATATATACCCAATTTGCTGGAAAATGATAAATGTCTTCTAAATATTGAACATAGCATTCTACATGATTCATGGTGTCAGAATTTTTAATACATTAAAAATTCTTAGCTCTTTATTTTATTTCCCACTAAAAATTGTTATTTCTACTCTTCATTTATTAAAACCAACATTTTTGTTTTGGCTGTGTATTATGTATATTTTCTTTCATTTTTCTCCACATACTTTCCATTTGTGCAATTTTTTTATATTCTCATCAAGACATTTTAAGAAAATATTCTACCTGTTTCTATATATTTTTAAGAGTTACTATAGTGTAAAATTCATTAATTTATCTAAAATTCTGCTTAGGTTCTGTGGGGACAGGCAAGGGAAATAGCTGGTGGGATTGTTGCCATACAATTGAGGATTTTTTATAGTTGTCTTAATTCTTTAGAGAAGCACGCTACTTTTTCCCAAGGAAAAAGCTAATCCCTGCTTTAAAAAAAGTCAAAATTTGATATTGAAAGATGGAGCCATTACAAGCCAGTGAGGTCAGTTTTGTGGAAGTTAGTTGAATGAAAATCTCCATGATTGGATTAGGCCACTTACCTCTATGCACAGAGATGTTCAGATAGTAAAGGGAGGCATAGGAGAGGGGATGGAAAGGGAAGAAAGGGAAAGGGAAAAGGGAAAAAGAATGGCAGGGCAAATCAGGGGAGGGGATGGGAGAGGATAGAAGGGAAGAGTAGGAAAGGGAAAAGTAAAGAAATGGATGAACATTTCCACACAGATTTGCAAGAAGAGGTAAAGGTGCTGTATTGGAGGACAAGATCATTGACACTGAAGATGGCTGTAAAGGGGCAAAGGAAAAGAGAGAGAACCCATCCATGTGTGTAGTTGAGAGAGGACATGCAGGGACAAGAGGAAGCCTTTAAGGCCAAACTAAAGGGATATGTGGTCAACTGGCCAAAGAAAGATGGGCATTGAATAAAGAAGATCTAAGAAGAATTGCTACATTTCAGTTGTGGTGCTGGAAAAGAATATTGAAAGTATCATAGGCTGCTAAAAGGACAAATTGACCTGCCAGAGTGGTCCTTAAAGGCAAGGATGAGGAGACTGACTTAAACATACTGTGGCCATGTTTTAAGCAAAGTCCATTCCCTGAAGAAAGACACTACATTTGGTAAAGTTGAGTGGCAGTGAAAAAGAGGAAGGAGTTGCACAATGGCTGCAGCAACGGGCTCCATGATAGCAACAATTGTGAGCATGGGGTGGGGCTGTGCTGTGTGCTTCCTTCTGTGTGCATAGATGGCTCTGGGTTGGAACTTCCCCAATGACACCTAACAATGGTCAACTTGGAAACCTGTCCTATGGGAGCTGGGAGGAGTCCTGTACCTGAGGAGGCATATCAGGGCAGGCATGCCCCAGAAAAACCTGAAAGACATGACTGCAATCCCAAATAGAAAATGTGACTGTGATTATTTACTGATCTTGCCTTTCCCCCTTCCCCCTCCACTCCCATGAGAAGTTTCTGTAGCCCCTCGTCTTGTATCTTCTCTGTTCTCTAATGAAATGTATATGTTGTGCTCAAATTCTGCTGAATCATGGGAAGCTAAGTACAACTAGTTCTGTGTCATCATAACGACCCTTGTGCTACATTTTGCATCTATTTTCCAGGCACTAAGTCAACAAATCTCATGGAAGAACTTCTGTTTTCACTTACCCTTCACTTTACCAAACGTGATACTTTTCTCCAAGGTGTGATCTCTAAGGATAACATGTTCAAAATAGTTGATATGAACTCTTACCATTGTCACTTCCAATTAGCAATTCTGATTAATCTTTGAAAACAGATTTGTTCGTTCTTCTTGCCATAGTCTCTGTTCACTTTGAATCGTGGAAAATACCATGACTCAAACACATCTGATTTTCCACAGCGATTCTCCAACTCTCGCATGCCTGTGAAGCTTGAGTCAACTGCACCTTAGTCCTAACAGTGACAGCTGTGCTTTGAAATATTTAAAATGCATTTTTCCATTTTTGATTGCTCTTCAAAAGAGCGTTGATTGCAGATCCAAGTACAATGAAATTCCAAACAATTTCGATATTTTCTCCACTTATCGTCGTATTGTTTCGGTACCAATGATTTTTGTTTTCTTTACATTGCTATGTAATCTATATTGATCCCAAAGCAAAACATACAAAAACAAGCAACTAAAAAAGTTCACTGTCCTTGAAATGATTCCAACTTGTAGTGGTCCTGTAGGCCAGATGGGACTGCTTCTGGGCGTTTCCAAGACTAACTCTTTTTTTAAAAAAAAAAATTCAGTAATTTTACTGGGGGCTCTTATAGCTCTTATAACATTCAATACATCCTTCGTATCAAGTACATTTGTACACATGTTGTCATCTTCATTTCCAAATATTGTCTACTTGAGCTTTTGGTATAAGCTCCTCTTTCCCCCTTTTTCTTGTTCAGATCATTCCATTGGGGGCCCATACATCTCCCATCATGATCCAAACATCCATCAATTGTATGCAGGCCACATTTGCACACTTGTTGCCATCATCACTCTCAAAACATCCTCCCTCCATTTAGGGCCCCAGTACCAGCTTCCCATATTTCCTCCTCTTCCCTCCTCCCTGCCATGAACCCTTAATAATTTGCACACTATTAGTATGTTTTCATATCCTACTCAGTCCGTTGTGTCCCTTCACCTACTTCCCCGCTCTCTGTACTCCAGAGAGGTGTGGAAGGCTATTGGCAACTCAGCCCCTCACCATCACACTGCCAGGCTACCCCAATCCATACTAAAGGCCAGAGGGTGTTTTGTTTTTTTAATCTTCATCAGCAGGTGTTTCAAGTCTTCTTGGCTTCCAGTCAGCCAAGTTTTGTTATCTGCATACCCTGGGTTGTTAATGAGTTTCCCACTCGTCTTAAAGCCACGTTCCTCCTATAGTGCAGTTTCACAGATGGTTTGCTCAGCATAGAGAGTGAATGAGTTTAGTGGAAAGACATAACTCTTAGACACACTTACCCTGATTTTAAACCTCTCATTCTATTCTTACTCTGCTCCAAGTGCGGCCTCCCAGTGTATGTCCAGGCTTTGTGTGAACATACTGAATTGCTCTGGAATTCCCACTCTCCACTACAGTTTCTTGTGGCCCACACAATTCAATGCATTTGTATAGTTAGAAAACACCTTGTCTGGTATAAAACTTACTGTTATGTGAAACTGTTTATATTCATTCCATATAAGGGCATATTTTGCTTTCTTAGTGTTACTATAACAGAAAGATCATAACAATTGCATGGTGTAGTGAACAGAAACTTTTTTCCTTACAGTTAGGACATCACATATCTGAATTTTGGCCACTGATTCTATAAGAAGGTGTTATCTATGTGCTTTGGGGGAAATTCCATGTCAGCTTCTTCGAGTTCATCCTTGAAATTCCTGGGTTTGCAGACTAGTCTGTGTCTTTAGTCTTCATGCAATGTCATCATTCCCCATGTGCCTATATATCCTGTCCCTAATCTATTTTATATTTTGAACAGACCCTACAGCTATATAGTTTAATTAACAAAACAAAGAACACCCTAATATCAACGAAGATTACATCTGATAGAAATAGCTAGGATCTATAAGATATATTTAGAAACCCCAAGAGTGCACATGACTTTGGACATTAAATCCCGGACTTTTAATTTTCTATTGATCTCCATGACAAGCATTAAAGGAGCTCTATTTGTATCAGATAATGCATTGACTTATATGATGGTTATTTTTTTTCTTTTGTTTGGTTTCTCAAGATTCTTTTTCTTTTTAATTAATCTTTGAACTCAGTTATTATTTAAAATTTAAGTGTGTCACAATAGATAGATATCACATTTGATATAAATTTTGGAGGAAGATATTTCAGATAATGAAATACCCAGTATTTCAAATTTATAAAAGGTTAGATAAGTGTCTTGTGAATAAACAAGTAAGCAAATACTACTATAATGCACAAAGCACAAAATTATGTATAGCAAAATAAAATAAATTGTCAAATTACATGAAGAGAATTAGTTAAAACAAATAGGTAACTTGTTTGAGTCCATCTCATTATGTAGTGTTATGCTCAAGGAAATGTTATTCTTTATTTGTTAAGTGATTCATATAGCACATTTAAAAAATTACTTTATTGGGAGCTTTTGCAACTCTTACCACAATCTATACATCCATCCATTATGCCAAGCACATTTGTAAATATGTTGCCGAAATCATTTTTTTGCTTGTTTCTTTTTAAAAAATGTCCCCCTACCGCCGCACTGGGGCTCCTAAAACTGATCACAATCCATCCATCCATCCATTGTGTCAAGCGCATTTGTGTATTTGTTGCCATCATCAATATCAAAACATTTACTTTCTACTTGAGTCCTTGGTATCAGCTCCTCATTTTCCCCTCCCTCCCTGCTCTCCTCTCCCTCATGAATCCTTGAAAATTTATGATATTATTATTTTGTGACATCTTACACTGTCCGATGTCTCCCTTCCCCCACCTTTCTGTTGTACATGTCCCGGGGAAGGGATTATATGTAGATCCTTGTAATTGGTTTCCCCTTTCTACCCCACCTTCCCTTCACCCTCCTGATATCGCCACTCTCAGCACTGTTCCTGAAGAGATCATCGGTTCTGGATTCCCTGGGTTTCCGATTCCTATCAGTACCAGTGATAGCCTCTGGTCTAGCTAGATTGGTAAGGTAGAATTGGGATCATGATAGTGGGGCCAGGAGGCATAGAGGAAAGTTGTATGCTTCATCATTGCTACACTGCACTCTGACTGACTCGTCTCCTCCCCATGACCCTTATGTAAGAGGATTTTCCTATTGCCAACAGATAGGTCTTGGTTCCCCATTCTGCACTTTCTCTCAAAATGATTTGATTTTTTTGTTCTTTGATGCTTGATCCCTGATCCCTTGAGAAATATAACATTAAGATGTTCAAGTGATATCATTTAAATATGAATATAGTTGTATCACAAACCAAGTATTAAAAAAATCACTTTGTGGTGAACATTTTTAAGGATCAACCATTTTTTTTACAACACTTGTTATTTTCTAAATCTAAGTATCTACATCCAAAGCAAGCTTGTCAAAGTGAATGATTATTTTTTAAAGTTTAATACCAATTTTCACACTGTTGAACAGCAACAGTGTACCAACTTAATGCCCTCGGATGAAGATTTCTGTTTCAAGAAATCCTATCACTGAAAGAGTTTTTACTGGTTTGGTTTTTATTATTGCCAGAATGACAGACAAAAAAGAAGATGCGATCTTTTGAAGTGGACCTGCCTCTTTCTTTAAACTAGCAATTATAATTTCATATCTATTCTAATTTATTCTAATTTAATCTAATCTATTCTAATTTCAATCTAGCAATTCTAATTTCATATCTATTCAAATGAATAAGAAACCATCGGGCAGATGATTTATTTTCAACTTCATAACTGAAAATGAACTACAGATTCAACAAAATGTATTTTATTACATGAATTGTGTTTTCCTCCATTTGAGAGAGCACTATGTAATTGAAATCCAAAGCTAGTAAAAATGATAAATGGTTTACTCTAATTTGCTATGTGATTAAAAACAATCTTTAAAAATATCAATCATTCATTTAAGAAGTCATAATTTATGAATAGGCACAAAGATTATCTAAGTATAAAATTAGTGATCACTCTTTTGGGGGGAGAAAAATTATATAAGATAGATATTTTCCTTTGTGTTTATATGTCATATAAAGTTTCTTCATAATTAGCTTAATATGTTTCCAAATGCAATACTGCCTACCAGTTTTATTTCAGTAACATGCAGAGATATATTACTGTATGGTCATAATATCAGTCATGGATTGACCAAATGACAAAGGGGAAATCTTCAACTAAGCTTTGTCAAAGGACTCAATCATAGCCTGTAATATTTTTCAAACCAATCAGCTTGATAAAAGCAACATTTCCTTTAAAACTCTTAAATGACTTGTCAGCATATGAGTGTTCTTTGTTTCATTATGTTTAAGTATTATTGTTTTCATGATACTCCTTTGAATAAAAATATTAGTTCAATGCTAAAGTTAACATTGTTTGTTTTAATTTTGTTGTTCTTAGGTGCCAGAAAGTCAGTTACAACCTTCAACATAATGTCCTGTGTCATCCTTAGTACTCTTCCTAGGCCAAAACCCATTTTTGTACCGCCGCCACGTCAAGCTATCTTGTTTTTCACTGACCCCTGCCTTACATTATGAAATATCCCAAGTAAAGGGTAGGAAGGGGAAGGAAGAGGGGGAGAATAAGGAGGAAGGAAGGCTGAGATGAGAGGGTGAGGAAAAAGCAGTGACCATATGGGGAGGTAAATGAGAGACAAAAAGGGAAAACAATCTCATAAAGGCATATGTGGAAAGAGCAAAATTACACCACTCTGGATTTGGGTGATATTCAAAGTTAATTAAATTCATTAGCCAATATGGATTTAATTGACTCCAAATATCAAAATGTAAAGGAAAAACCTACAAAATCCCCAAGAAGAGGTTGTTAGGCTCTAATCCTTATGACAAGATAATCTCCTAGTTGACAGCATTTACCAGACAATATATCATAGGAGAGAACTAAAGGAATATTGAGTTGAATACTCATATAAATCTCTCATTAGCAGCCAGTAATCTGATTTCATAAAATTATTGAACAGATGAAAAAATAATAGAACCCTTTAGGTCTTAACATTTTTCATGGCTTTAAACATGTATTTCAGGAGGAGCAATTTGCATATAAATTATATTTATTGATGAACATGTAATTAAATTTTATTGTCCAAAGTGGAATATGTATTTATCGTCAGTAAAGTACTGGACAGAACTGCAGCTTAGAAAAATAATCCAAGATAATTCACAGAATATGTCAGTATTCCAATTTTGATTCCAGTAACTCTGTGAAAAATAAAAACAGCATGCAGCATGATTACAGATGGATTACAGACTGCATTGATTATTGTTTACTTACATCACATTAGGTGAATACATGCAATGGGCTCCCTTAATTCTCTCATTGTCCCTGAACTACAAAATTTCATCTACTGTGTCCTCAAACTGACCTGCCAGAACCAACAATTCTGACCAGCCTCTTTCCTAAGAGAGCTTCCAGGGATGCCAGTGGACATCCCTACCCAGGGGACAGAACAGATGCACTCACTCAGTGATTTGCAATTACTTTATCTCAACATACAGATAATAAACCACACTACAAGAAGAGAAAGAGTCTGACTTCCAGGGAAACACTTAAAAGAATCAAGTATTATAGCTTCTTGGTACAAAAATAATGAATGTCAACAGGATAACTGTTAACAGGTACAAACCTGATCTGAGAAAGTCAGACAGAATAATTTCCTGTCAAAGTTCCCTGCACCTGACTACTGAGCCATGGTTTGTCCGTCCGCATAGAGATGACTTATATGGCAGAGGCCATATGCTCATTAAAAAGCACTGCTAGACCTGGTAACCTATAACCTTTCATCACTTTACATTCTTTTATCCTCACTGTCCTGCTCTGTAATAGTGACTTCTTAATAAGGCAAGCATCTTACATCTTTGCATTGGCCTTCCTTTTCCATGAGACCTAAGCTAATACAACTAGTAATTATGTAGGAGACGATGATTTATGGGTCAATTATTTCTATCCTTGTTACTCTGACCTTTAATAAATATCATGAAGTCCAAAGAAAAGTTTACTGGAATTTTAGCAAAGAAGATACATGACTTAGCTTATGGTGATTAGGTGATAATGGAGATTTATGGTCAACATTTGAAAGCATATTTAAAACCAATAATGTTGTTGATGTTGTAGTTAGGTACTGTCAATTGTAATGCATTGAAATCCCATGTGATAGAATAAAGTTTCCCCGTAGGGTTCCTGGCTAAAATCTTTATTGGGAGTGAACAGCCGGGTCTGGCTCACTCAGTGTCACTGGGTATGCCCTAAGTGCCAACCCTTAATTTAGCAGCTGGGTTCTAAAAGGGCTTCAAGAAATGTTTTCTCTGAAGGATAGAAATAAAATTTCCTTCACTTTTACTATTGAATTCTTATATTAATTATCAAGGTAATGTTTTCCACAAAGACCACAGTTCTGGAACTAATAATGTAGTTCTAAAGTATGCTTCATTTTTTTAAAGCCATACTATACTTTTTCTTTTATATATAAACCAGGACATTTTTCTTTTATAATTAGGGACACAGGTTGTAAGTACTTCCAGTTCAACTTTTCAATTTAGTATCTGTGTTAGTCTGGGTGGACTAGAGGAACAAATTTCATAGACACGCATATAGATAATAGGTTTATATACAAGAAGAACAGGACATTGAGAAAACATTCCAGCCCAGTCCAGTTCAAAGTCGTAAGTCCGATATTAACCCATATGCCCAAAATCAGTCTATAAAGTCTCCTTCTGACTCACGAAGTCACAGGTCAGTGGGTGCAAAATCTCGGCGCTGGCAGGGGTCTCCCCATGGCTCCTCTCTTCCAGGTCTCAGAGTCCATCAACTGCAGAAGCAACTCATCGCTGGCAGAGGTCTCCATGTGGTTGCCCCAGGTTCAGAGGTCTGGCTAGGGCAAGGCGGTGTGTTCTCTCGGCCAGCTCCTCCAGCTTCTCGGATGCTACCATCTTGTCTGGTTCATGATTCATCATCTCTGAGACTAACTCCCAACCTCTGGGGAAGATAGCTTCTCATCTTCACGAAGGAAATATCGTGAGATTTCCCAGATGTATCAGGAAAAAGCCATGCCCACACAGAGGCCTCATTGCCTACTCAATGGCTATCTCCAGATTAACAGGCTAGTCTCCACCCCTACATTTCAATCATAAAATTAACATAAGCACATGACTGCCACAGTCCTCTAAATTTGCATGGTGTTCAACACTAGTTTTATAATACTATGGGTTTTAGTTTACTGTATATAATCTGCAGGAGAAGAAAATGGTATAGTGGAAGAATTAGATTTGATTAATTTATCTAAATCTTCTATAAGTATAATGTTTCAATTAACTGATGACTTTTTATATAAATTAATTTTAAAATATCAAAAAACATACCATATAATCCAAAGCATTCAGTGACTATATTGAATAAGAAAAGACATAACATCAAAAATTTAATTTTTGTTTTATCAATTCTGTGTAGAGTAAGATCAACGATATTCTTCAGGGATCAAAGTGGATCATAATATAAATTGCATAAATAAATATCTATATCTGGGCAAAGGATATGTCTTTAGAACTATGAAGTTTAGAATAGTAGGATTAGTGCTCATGGTGTGCCCTTGACATAATGAAATTACATGATCAACTTTTTTAACATGGAAATATTTTCACAATGAAATGATCGTAGAAATACCAATTTGCAATCTGGCTTTTGTTGCCTGGTTGTGCATGCAATATATAATGCATAAACAGTTATTCCAAATTGAATCATCAGGTGTGTCAGAAATGTTATTTTTATCTTCTTCAATCCATTATCTCTATTTTCTCCTTTGTTCATATGCATACTTTCCCAAAAACTTTATAACACGCATACTCAGTAATGATAGAAAACATTCCAATACCTTTAAACATGTCTTGCAGTGATGCGATCCTCTTTTTCTTTGGCACCAGTAGTAATACTGAAATTCTCAATAAGAATTAGCTCTTCAGTGGAGTAATTTGATTACATCTTAGAAGATCATAGAAAGTAAGCAATGCATTCATACATTCCTGACACAAATTGGCAGGGGGGTGTAAGGGTTAAAGAAAAATTGCATGTACCTTAACAGATAACTAGTTTGAAAACTGACAAAAGAAAAATACCATATAGATCATGCAGTTCTATGCCATATACTTTCCTTATTTCTTCCAAAACTCATTCTTCCTTCTGGTGGCCAGATAAAAGTTCTCTAAGTGAGGATATGGGTAAAATAAGGGAGCATCCAGATGATGGGAGGAGATAAGTGTTCTGAATATCATGTATTATAAACCTGAACAATCAAAAAAACTTGCTAAAAATCAATACAATAATAGTGCAGTAATAATACAAGAATAGATTGTCCCTGAATATGGCTCTTAGTAATTTAGGTGAAATGTCAAGAAATCACTCTGTCAAGATAAGTTCCCATTCAGCTTAATGAGGACTTTCCAGTATTTCCAATAAAGTTGAATATTTCACAAGTAACAGCTATTCCAAATCAAGGTAAAGACTATTCATTTTTATTCTGATGGTTGACATCACATTTATTAAGCCAGTATGGAATACGTTAATGTGGGATGTTTATTAAACTAACCAAGGCACACAAATTTTCATTGGACGGAGTGATCTGATATCAGATTTGAAAGGTGGAACAAATGTAATATCCACCTCTCACATTTGTAGTCTGACTTAAAGAGGTGAGGTTTAGGTTGCGCTTATTAGTTACAATTATCTTACTAGCAAATTCCTAGCAATCCCACAAAAAAGGGAATCAGCCACCATCCAAGTAAGTAGTTTGGTACTGAAAAGTTATGACTTTCTATAGAAAATGTATTGATTGATTTTCAGATGTAGAACCTGTTTAGCCTCATACTAACACAGAGATGTCCACTCACGATGCTTGATGATTTTACATGAGCCTCATGGTCCAGAAATCTACCACTGAGTCACTGCTGTCCTGTGGAATTCAGGTTGATGGTCTAAGAGAAGAGTGCAGCATGCGAAACACTCTATCAATTTGAAATCAGAGCCTGAGCATATGGGTCTAGAATTTCATCTTCTTGGAGAGAGGTGCTGCTTTCCTGGGACATCAGGAAGAGGTTTCAGTGGGCGGGCAGCAAACCGATATATTGTCATATTAAATAAACTCTGCAAAGTATACACAAAAGAGGCCTGGTAACATATGGGTTACAAGTTGAGCTGCTAACCTCAAGTTTAACAATTTGAACCCAGCAGGCACTCTTTGAGAGAACATGAAGCTGTGCATAACTCTGCATAACTTCAGGAATACCCATAAGGGAAGTCCTACTCATTCTATAGAACCTCTGTGAGTTGGAATTGATTAAGTAGCAGTGATTAATTATGGATTGCAAAAGAACAATCAAATCTGTCCTGGAAAAAGTATAGCCAAAAAACCACATTTCTTAAAAGAATGACTGTGGAGATTTCAGCTTAGTATTTTTGATATTTTATCAGGACAGATCAGACTCTGGAGCAGGGCAAAATGCTTAACAAAATAGACATTCACCGAAAAAGATGAAGAACATAATAAATGGGCTACATTATCAGGTTCAATGCACTGGGTGTAAGGATATCATTGGATCAGGCAGGGTTGGAATTTTCTGTTACTCATAATGTGAACCTTAGCACTTTGTAACAGTGACACCATTCTTATGAGTGTAAAATGTCTAAAATTATAGCAAAATAATCTTTTAAAAGGGATTATTTCTTCATCATTCATTTTTCTGATTGAGGTTGACATAATCACTTATAAGTTATCAAGACCCCAATGAATACAATTCATGTGTTTAACCTCTAAATGTGCACCATGTTCATGTTTGAAAAAACAAACCTTTTAATTTATTATCAATTAACTATGAACTAATTATGTTCATAATTATGTAGTCTTCAGAGATTTATATTATTACCTCTACTTCAAGGAGATTACAGACCATGGATGCAAGAGACTTAAGGTCAGAAAAATAGAGCCACAGACAAAGGACAGCCATATAGAACAGTGCCCACTTACCTACCCATTTGAAGAATACATAATTCCTCCCTCCTCACTCTCATGACCCAGTTCTACCTTACAAATCCAGCTAGACCAGAGCATGCACATTTTTAGGTACAGAAAAGAGCTCTTGACACAAGGAATCCAGGACAGATAAATTCCTCAGAAAGATTGATGGGAGGAGCAATACCATGAGGATAGGAGAAAAGTCGGGGTAGCAGGAGGAGAGAAGGGGAGCCAATTGGAATGATCAACATATAGCATCCCCCCACACTCAGGGAGACCAACAACAGAAACATGGGTGAAGAGAGACAGGGAATGGTGAAAATATGTAAGTGAAAATTATTTATAATTGATCACAGGTTCACAAGAGTAGTGAGGGATGGAGGGGAGAAAGGAGCTGATACCAACAACTCAAGTAGAAAATGCTTTTAAAATGATGAAGGTAACATATGCACAAATGTGATTGATATGACTGAAGCATGGATTGGTATAATAAAATTATTAACAATAATATTTTCAAAGAAGAGTAGGTTATTAACTTAGATCAAACCATTAGTGTTTATTTAGGAGAAATATCAGGGCACATACATTTTTCATATATTCGAGTCTTGGTTAACCCACAGAGCAAGTTACTGGAAAAATTGAGTATTTAAATACCTTTCCTTTTTCTTGAACTATTTCTTTGATGATGAAGAGAACAGATTAGTTGAAAGTGATGAGACTTTGTGCTTGCTGAAGCTGTAATACTATTTCGCTGATACACTTGTTCGATAGGTACATATGCTTTAGAAGACAAGATGATGTTTTCTAAAGCTTACACATGAATAGCACTAGGAGTTCAAGGCAAAGTTTTCTCATATCTGATTAAGATATAGTTTAAAAATATAGCAATACAAAGTAAGGGAATTTAAAAAGAGATCAGGGTGTTTGTATTAGGAAGGATGAAACTAATAATTGTTTGCATTTCTTTATGGTCATTACATGTGTACCTAACTCTGGAGCTCTACGGGCTTATAAAACATTCCATTTATAGTTTGCTTACTAGGTTGGAAATCTCTAAATGTTGAAAATATGGTGCTTCAGAGATCTGTCACAAGAGCCTAGAAGTGTGAGCAATCAGTGAAAGTAATTATGGTGAACACTAGGTGATTATTTTGTGAGACATTTTTATTTAAAACAGTTTGGATTTTATGGTTGAATGTTTGCTCTAGCTGCAACTAACCTCATATTAGAATGATGTATTATCTTGACTTACCTCTCATCGTTTATTTCTTTTATTGTTTTCCATCATTTTTAAACAAAATTGCCCTTTGGTGTCGTGGGAAGATTTTTTTTCTGTCTTATAAACTTCAATGGAAAAGGGATTAAAATGAGACTATTATATTTTATGAAATTATTCCCATTAAATTGTTCCTAATCTAGTAAAGATGTTTTGATTTATGGGAGATATTTTTACTTTCTTCTTTAAAATCTAAGTCTCTCTCCCAAATAGTTGAAATCCAATGAAATTGACATTAAAATTATAAAATGTCTAATGTGAAAATATAGCCTGACAGTATGTGTCCCCAAGCATTTGAATAGCATAATTTGGAAGGTTTTGTTACTACTGATATTTCAGACAGGGGAAATTGGAATTTGAATTTGTTGTTGTTGTTGTTTTTCCAAAGTAGCATATCTTTGTTGCTAATGACAAAATGTATTTCTAGAAATAAAGAGTCCAGAATTGTATTCAATTTCCAAGCTACAAATTTAACTTGCCTCAGTTTCATGGATTCTGCAGGAAACTCAAACCTTCTAGATCACAGAGAGAAGATCTCACAAAGCGGTATCTAGACAAAACATCATTACTTTTACATTGAGTTACCTAACCCCCTATTACCTAACCCCTAGATAGGGTCTGGTGACACTTGTACATGCAGTGGCTACATAATAAGAAAGAATTTGATGTTGAGAGGAGAGCCTGCCTAATCTTTGTACTTGAGGAAGACACTATCCTTATCTTTCATAATTATAAGGTAATAATATTCTTTTGTTGTTGCTAAATCATTTTATTGGTGGCTCATAACTCTTATCACAATCAACACATACATCCATTGTGTCAAGTACTTTTGTACATTTGTTTCCCTCAAACACAGCAAAGAACTAGAGAGTATAGGAATCTGATGATTGGGTCACAATAGATAAAGAGGGTTGGAGTGGCCAACACCCCTCCCTCCACTAGTCTCATGCCTAGACCATCCATCCAGCCCACCCTATTCAGCTAGACATGCAGAGAAAACAATATGCTCAAATAAAAGGGCATCCCAAAAATAAGAAACCAAAGAAATGAAAACATCAACCCCAAACTCCCAATGTCCAAGATATACACCTACAAGCAAAAATACAAAGATAATGACAATACAAAAACCTGTGGCCGATCCAGGGATTGGGGGGGGGTAGTGGGTGGTTCAGGGTCAGTGGCGGGGTGGGTGTGGGAAGTACGGTAGGGATTGATTAAGACTGATTTAACAGAGAGAAAATACTGAAACCCAAATGAAAGTTGAGCATGATGGTGGGACGGGAGGATGTATAGGGAAATAGAGAAAAGAACTGGGAATAAAGGACATTTATAATGGTTAAATGCAGGCATGTACATAAGTGCATATATTCATATATGGCAATGGGAAAATAGATCAATATGCATATACTTACAGGGGTAGAATTAGGACAGCAGATGGGCATTTTAGGTTTTGGCCTCTTAGTACCTCTACTGTGAGACAAATTAATGTAATCAAAGTCAGTCTTTTTCTAATTGGTGTCACAGCTGCATCTTTTCTGTAACTCTATTATTGGACCATTGGACACTGCTAAGTATCTAATAAAAGCTACAGATACTTTCTAGTCCACATGAACATGCATTTGAAACTGTGTCCATACTAATAACAGGTTTTAAAAGTGTGCTTTGAGATCATGACTACCTATCGCACATTGCATTGAGTATATCTGTGGCATAAGACCTCTTTAGAGGGTTTAACAGCAAGGACGTTACTTTAAGGACTGACCTGTTAAGGTGTGTTCAGTCTTAAATGTCTGCAAAAGTTGGTCATTGAATAATAAAGACCAAATAAGAACTATTGTATTTGAACTGTACTGCTGGGAAAGAATACCAGAGGCAACATGAGCTGTCAAAAGAAGCACCACAATGTTAGGGGATAAGAATGCTCCTTAGAAACAAAATTGGTAAGCTTTCTTCTCATGTGCTTTGGAAAAGAAGGGAGCCGACAGCAGGAAACCATGCTGGGTAAAGTAGAGGGGCAGTGAAAAGACGAAGACCCTTGACAAGATGGATTGACCCAGAAGCTGCAACAATGGGCTCAAGGTTAAGAATTAGGGTGAGGATGCCACAGCACAGGGCAAGGTAACTTTCTGTTGTAGAGCAGGTCACTATAAGTCAGAACCAATTCTGAAACATGTAAAAACATACAGTGAATTGCACATAAATGATTTGTGTTATCCCAGGCCCCCAGCTTGTCTGAGGGTGCTGTGGCAGTCATGTGCTTATGTTAATTTTATGATTTAGAGGTAGGGATGGAGTCTAGCCTGGTAATCTGGAGATACCTATTGAGTAGCCAATGGGGCCTCCCTGTGGGCATGGCTTTCTCCTGAGACTTCTGGGAAATCTCGCGATATTTCCCCGTGACGATGAGAAGCTATATCCCCCAGTTGTTGGGAGTTAGTCTCACAGATGATGAATCATGAAAAAGACAAGCTGGCAGCGTGCGAGAACCTGGAGGAGCCAGCAGAGAGACCACGCAGCCTTGCCCTGATGGAGCCAGACCTCTGAACCTGGAGCAGCATGCTGCTGATGGACCCTGAGCCCTGGAGGCAAAGAGCCATGTGGAGATCCCTGCCAGCACCGGGCTTCTGCACCCACTGACCTGTGACTTCATGAGTCGGAAAGAGACTTTATAAACTGATTTCGGGCACATGGGTTAATATCGGACTTATGTCTTTGAAGTGGACTAGGCTCAAAGTCCTGTTCCCCTTGTATATATAAACCTTTTCCTTATATCCATATGCGTATCTTTGAAATTTTTTCCTCTAGTCTATCCAGCCTAACACAGGTGGCTTAAAGGTATCTGCAATATTTTAAACATTTTAATCCTTGTAGCTTTTCAGCATGTCTAGCATTTGGCACATCTTCAATATTTAGAGAAGCAAATATAAATATGTACTCAAATGTAGATTGACGATAGATCCACATTTAAGGTAGGTAGACAAATGAATAGATAGATAGATTTTTTGCATGGGATAGATTATGATATTGGGATGACATTGTAAAGAACCAGTGTAGCCTAAGAAAACTTACATTGCTTCATACAAATTAATTGCATGACCAGAACTTCTTAGACAAAAAAAATTGTCCAAGCTCCTTGGCTATTAGAGAAACACCAACCAGACAAAGCCTTCTATGAACTCCTAAATTAGACCTGCACTAGTTAACAATGATTCTACATCAGATAATATTTTTAGAAGGCAATATTTATTGAGTTTTATTATAAGACACTTATTCTGATGAGTTGTACATGTATAATTGCATTTAATTACCAAGAAAATTATATTTAAAAGCTTTTGTTACTATTCTCATTTTAAAAAGAGGAAGCCAGGTTATTAAGTGGAAACACAGGGATTTGAATTTAGACATTGTATTATAAAGATCCCACTTTTAAATACATTGAACCTGGCTCATCAAACTATACTTTTTACAAAAAGTAACTTCATCATTGTCCAAAAATCATAATAAGATAATTAAGCTTCTCAATTAAAATAAAGCAACTCAAACCAATATTTAAGCATCCAACATGGAATAGTTTTAATGTTGTGGGTACACCATGTAGAAAAAGTATCTGAAAGGAATACCATGTAACGTGAAAGATATTTCTAAAAGATACTTTGTTCTCAGATTTAATAATGGTACTATATTGAGTGTTGTTCAATTATATGTTAACAGATTGGCAATTAAAATTTTTATTGTGACTGGCGTTAGAATCACGTAATGATTTAGATAATGTTGACTCAAAACCATCTGTTGTTGATGAAAATCATTGCAAGTAGAGTTTTCGGATGCATACTTTCAAAACACATCACATTATAAATAACTACAGGTACACTCGCTGCTACTCTGTACACTCTAACTCAGAATGAAAACTGCCCTGTGCATTTTCCATACTGTTCCACTGTTTGGGAATAGAAAGTCTTGATGTCTCCTGAACTACAGTTATATATTGTTGAAATTTAACAGCATCTTTCTTGTTGAATTATTTCCTGTTGTGACTGAAGGCAAAACCATTTCAGCTATAGCACCTAAGTCAAGAACTTCTTAATTTACCCAAAATTAGTAGCTCAGAATACTTGCTTTTCTGCATGTAATTCAATAATTTTCAGATGACCACAAATCATTGGTCAAAGATAAGAATGACCAGTAACTTTTGTTTTCCAATGAAAATGAGAAAAATCAGTTGTCTTTCAGTTAATTCTGGGTCATAGTGATACTGTGTGCATCAAATGGCTGATTATTTTTCCCCAGAAAGTAGATTTAAAAGTCTTCCTAGATGGATGGGTCCCTTCGGGCCAATGGTTAGAGTGGAGATACTGGAAGAGTGGAGGGAAGGGGGGGGGTAGAGAGACGGAACCAAAAGCAAGGATATATACACAAGCTCTTATTTGAAGGATGGGCATCAAAGGAGTGGGTTGGGGGAGAGGTCGGGCAGTGTATGATATGACAAAACAATAACAATGTATAAACTATTGAGGGTTGGAGGGGAGGGGAGACCAGGGGAAGAGGGGAAGGAATGGAAAAGCCGATACTAGGGGCTAAAGGGAAAAAGGTGGATGATTGGAGAACGATAATAGAAGTGGACATGTGAGGGTGCTTGACGAGTATGCTTATTTATATATTGTGAAAAACGATGTATGAGCCCCTAATAAAATGATTGGAAAAAAAAAAAGTCTTCCTAGGGTGTGCTGTAGGTGGACCTGAACTGTGAACCTTTTAGCTAATTGGGCACTTAAACAGGGTAACTACTTAAGCATACTTTCCTTATTATTAATGATATTAAAATAATAAACACATATCTAATAATACCATAGGTTTTAAAGTATTTTCTGTTCACAAATGGAAATTTTATAAAATATAGAAAAGAAGTGTGTCACTGATTTATAATTTCTATAGTTGAAATTAGCCAGTGCAGACACTTTGATGCATTACCTTTCTCCCCACATGTGCATATGTACATACATATTCATAGAAATAAAATTTTGCTATTCTGTATATTTGTTTATGAATTTAAGTTTGAATTCATTATATCATAAAACACTATTTCATCAACTACTTTATTAATTATAACAAAATATTTGATGACCAATAATAATGTTTCATCTGACTAGATCAAAATTAAACATATACATAATATTGGCAATTACATTTTGTAAGATTATCCTATTTGGTCCTGTTCAGTTTTCCAATATTTTATGGGATTTTTGAGTGTTTTTTTTAAATTGAGGCTTATCTTTGATGTATTTTATTATTGGGGGTAGCCTTCTTGTGCATTTTGTATGTGTGTTCCCATTTTTCAGAATATGGACTCTAAGATAGATGATACTCCAGAGACAACAAATAGAATAAGGTTTCCTGGAGGGAGGTGAGTAAGGGCAAAGGGGAGCCAATATCAAGGAGTTCAAGAAGGAATAAAAGGTATTGGAACTGATTGTGGTGGCAATTGTACAGTATTAACCAACTTGATTGAACCATGGAATGGTAAGATATACCTGCATCAACTCCAAACAAGTGAGTCTCAAAGAAAGAAAAGAAAAAGAAAGATCTTTAATATAAAGATATTTTAATTGTGACATTTAGACTACATATTGTATACAAATACCTCAATAAAAGTGATAAAATTTTTCCCTTATAAAATGAAGTATTCCACTTAAGTCATTAGAATCCCTTAACACTTCTCACCACATTTTTACCATAATTCCAGGAATTTATATTGCTTTCTATAATTCAAATAGCAACAAAATTTAATCCAGAGTCCTAATGAAGAGTAAATATTCTCAAAGCTCTGTAAATTAAATGGGATAAAATTTACTACTGCATTGATAACAGTCTCTAGGCCTTTATTTTATAAATTAAAGTTCTTCAGCATTTAGGATTTAAATTATAGATTTAAAATGAATCTATACCTTATTTTAAATTGGGAAAAGTTTTTTGAAACCTACATCTAAGTTGTTAAAATTTAATACATAATCATTGAATAGTATAAAAGCATTCTGCAGAGAAGTAAAGAGCACAAAAGTTTCTGTTTTTAGAAATCTGATGCAAGATTTCTACCTTCAAACTTCTGACATTTTATTATCTTTAAAATGTTTTGTTTCAAGTCAAATGACAAGATTTTTAGAGTTGATACCTAATCTTACATTCAATATTCACAGACATCTTGTTTCAATTTTTCCATTGCAGTTTCATTAATATGTCTTTATTTACTCCTTTTCCTTCCCATTTCCCATATCCATGCCTCCACCTTTCTTGACTTTATGAACTTTGCCAGTGGGTAAATGTTTCCTTTTTGTTCTTAAATTTATGGTTATCCTAACACATGTGTAAATTCTGTTTCAGACTTAACGGGTTTGGTTCCACATTTTCCTCCTACTCTACCAAGGACTTCCTAATGTGATCCTTTATAGTGCATTTAGCAGTGGTAGCCAGACACCATTCAGTTCTGGTCTCAGGTCCACTAATTATTTGGACTGAGCATTTCCATATATATTCTTTAATATTTAAAAATTTAGAAATTCTTACCAGAGAGAGATCAATCAATAGCTGCCCCAGAGATGGGTGTTCATAAGCTTTTAAGATCCTACTCACCAGGTAGAATGTATAACATAATCTTTGTGAACTATGTTGTCAAAGTTGACCCTGGCATCCCTTGAAAAACTACTGTCTTGATGCCCAAGACCCATGTGACTCTTTCCTTCAAATTATTTGGTTCTGTCTAACAAGTATAATAACTTTGCCCCTTAAAGGCTTTATCAGGTCCATGCGTATATTTGTGGTGTTAGGAAATATACATAGAGAGATACTTCTGTCAAATTCATACACATTTCTTCTTACATCTGTCCAGCAGGCATATTGATGTAAGCATCTATTTGCAGGCCTCCGCTATTGTACATTTGTGCATGTAACAATATTTACCTCTGCTGCTATATGTCTCACAAACCTGCCCGTGACTTACCCACCTCCCATCCTTTTTTGCTGCCCTCCTCCCTATTGCACGTCGCCTTCCCTTGCACCCAAAATAATTATCTCTCCTTAACCTGGGAGCTCTGCTGGTGCCATGTAAGATAATAGACATCACCTCTTATTCACATTGCAAACCGGTTCAAGAGGGCACAATCTGCAATGAGAAAATGTATATACATAAGGGGATCATCAAAATTAGGGCCCAGGAACCCTGCATTATTGACACTCCACTGCCCTGAACTTTATTAGGAGCTGGCTTACATACATTCTCTGCACGGTGCCAGCAACTTGTGACAGGTTCCCAATTCTTTGAGAGTATACCAAAGAGCATCAACATTTCAAGCAAGTTGTTCACAGAGAGACGGGGAGGAGGAGGCTGGGAACATGAAGTAACTGATAAGTTTGCTCACAGCCGCTTTCTGCAGCTTCAGGCAGAGAACAGGAGGAGCCAAGTGTCCATTTATCTCAGGTGGAGAGGTAGGCTAGGCATTTTTTCATCAGTTCCCATTGACTGAGCCATCTGCCCTCTCCCACAGACCAGGAAGAGTGGGAAGTGGTGGTCCTTTTGCACAGCGAATCGCACCAGCAGCTGCTCCATGAGAGAAAGATGAGATGTTTGCTCTTACAGAGGTTTATAAGTTCCAAAGCCTTATGTAATATTGATATGAGTTAGAATGAACTCAGTTGTAGTGAGGATTGAATTGATGGGAGTAGGAGAGACCCTCCAACTAGTGATTCTCATATTTTAAATTTGATCACTCACACTTTTAAAAAATGTCTGACTTTCCTGTGACCATATGGATTTAGAGGCCTAAGATTTAGGTCACAGACATTTGATTCATTGTTTTTATTTCCCTTAATGCAATCATATTTATTTAAATCTAGCAAAGTATTACACTAATGCTTGAAGCTATACAACCAAAAAGTATTGTGCTGAAAACAGTTTTGAAAGAAGAATCTAATACATCAGTGAATGATATTTAATTTTTAACAAATGTTGCTGGAACCCATTTTTTCAGAGTATAGCACATCTTGTAAAATACATGATTTAACAACTATATCATATTTTGATATAGTCATGCGTGATTAAAGAAAATTTCTTTCACTTATTATTGGTTATTGACCTTTTTAATGATTATCTGGCAATTGCAAACAAATATTTCCATAAATCTAGGAATAGGTTTCTTTGTTTTTCTGTGTGCTTCTTGATGTTATATTCTTTAGGTGGACTTGCTCCAAATGCAGAAACAAGTCAGAGGATTTTGAGGTGATGTACAAAATATCTTATGTGAATCTTCCGCATTTTTCACTAAGAATAGTATTGCAGGGTGTGTATCTCCTCATTTTAAGTGCTGTTGAGTTGCTTCTGATGTATGGACACTTTATGTGTAACAGAAGAAAACTTGGCCCAGCCGTGTACCATCCTAATTGTCCACATATTTAAAAATAATCTGAAAGATAATAATTCTTCTTACCTTTGACCATAAATTCATAAAATCTTACCGCTTTAGTGATTTTTGAAATTATTGATAGGTTTGAGGATGCTGTAAAGAATAGACTTCATGAATTTATGTTTTTTTCCATTGATTATCTTTATAGAGAAATTTATCTCTCCTCTATTGTCTGTACAACAGCTTTGGATAATGTATATGATAATAAATTCTGTCATATATGCTGCAATTTTGCTCCACAGAATTTTTATAACACATATTTGTAATTGTCCACAAAATTCTTATGATTTTGAACCTTAGTAAATTTCTATGGAAGAAAAATTTTTCACTTAAAAGAAACTTATACTGCCTCATTTTGGGGGGATAGAAAAGCGGCTAAATGTCCACACCAGGGCTTTTGATCCTTTGGGCATCATTACTGTTAAGCCACTGAGCAGGTATTTCTAGCATGATCATTATCCATTCATTCATTGGAGCTTATATTTTCAGATCTTCACAATCATTAAAATAAGATTTTCTCTCTCATATGACATCTGACTCGATTGTTAGATGTTGAAATTTCACTGAAAATATACAAGCTTTTTTAGTTCTCACGACTGCATGAGTATATCTTTTATATGTTCCCTGAATCACAGCATAGTATTTAGTCCCAAACTTAAAGGACTTGAAAATTTATTTTCAAACTCTAAACTGAACCCATGGCTATTCATTCAATTATAACTTATAGCAGTGACCCCTGGGGCCAAAATAGTAGAACTATTCCATTGGGTTTCCACAGCCAAACTCTTTATAGAAACAGACTGCCACCGCTTTCTCCTGATGTGCATGTTGGAAATTCAAAAACACTGTAACTCTCTAGGGGAAATAATTTTGAATTCCATGCATTCTGCCTTTGAGTTTATAGACCTCTCTAAGTCTTAGAGCTAATAGGAATCCAGGTGCTCTCAACTGGGTCTGCGAACGTTGGGAAAGGGACAGATACAAAACAGGAAGCTTGCTTTATCTTTTTCCCTCTAGTCCTGTGACACAGAAGTAGCTCTTCTCAAGAGATCCAAAGAATCATCTGGATTGAAACAGAGTGGATTGAAATCATGAATCCAGAATTCCAGGAATAAAACAGTCTATTGGAAGACAGTGTGACTTGCAGTAGTACTGGTATTACTGTCTTTCTTGATAAAATTGACTCACTTAAAAAAAAAAGATATTCTCAACTATATCATGCACTCAAACTAGCAAAACAGAAGACTGACTTGACCTCCTCTATCTGTCTTTGTATAATTTTCACTTACTTTTGTTCTTTTAACTCATTTTATTTTGAATGCTCAGGAAAAATCCTTACATGCACTAAATATAGTGACTTCTTGTAAAGATAAGGAATTTTTAATTTTTAAGTCATTTTATTGGGGGCTCACACATTGTTTCTCACAATACATAAATAAGCATACCATGTCAAGCACCCTCACATATCCACTTCTATTATTGTTCGCCAATTGTCCGCCTTTTCCCTTAAGCCCCTAGTATCGGCTTTTCCATCCCTTCCCCACTTTCCCTGCTCTCTCCTCCCCACCAACCCTCAATACTTTATACATTTTTATTGTTGTGTCATATATTGCATTGCCCCACCTCTCCCCCAACCCACTCCCCTGATGACCATCTGTTTTAATCTGGGTAGACTAGAGGAACAAATTTCATAGACATGCATATAGATATAGGGAAAATGTTTATATACAAGAGAAACAGGACATTGAACCCAGTCCAATTCAAAGTTGTAAGTCCGATATTAACCCATATACCTGAAATCAGTCTATAAGGTCTCCTTCCGACTCACAAAGTCACAGGTCAGTGGGTGCAGAATCCCCTCATTGGCAGGGTTCTCCACATGGCTCCTCACTTCCAGGGCTCAGGGTCCATCAACAGCAGAAGCAACTCATCCCTGGCAGAGGTCTTCATGTGGCTGCCCCAGCTTCAGAGGTCTGGCTCCATCAAGGCAAAGCCATGTGGTCTCTCCGCTGGATCCTCCAGCTTCTCGGATGCTGCCATCTTGTCTTGCCCATGATTAATCGTCTATGAGACTAACTCCAAACAGCTGGGGAAGATAGCCTCTCATCTTCATGAGGGAAATACCGTGAGATTTCCCAGAAGTCTCAGGAGAAAGCCATGCTCACACAGAGGCCCCATTAGCTACTCAATGGCTATCTCCAGATTAACAGGCTAGACCCCAACCTTACATTTCAATCATAAAATTAACATAAGCACATGACTGCCACACTATCCTTCAAATAGGAGCTTATGTGTATATCCTTGCCGTTGGTTCCGTCTCTCTACCCCACCTTCTCTCTACCCTTCCAGCATCTCCAATCTAACCATTGGCCTGAAGGGGCCCATCCATCTTGGTTTTCCCATATTTCCAGCTCCCCCCTTTACTAGTATACCTTCTCCAGTCCATCTAGATTTGTAAGGTAGAGTTGGGACCATGATGGTTGGGGGACGGGGGAAGGCTTCAGGAACTAGAGGGAACTTGCGTGTATCATCACTGTCCGGCTGTACCTTGGTTGGTCTGTCTCCTCCCCGTGGCTCCCCTGTAAAGGGGTGACCAATTACCCAACAGTGGGCCTTAGGTCCCCACCTTGATCTCCCCCTCCTTTGTAATGATGTGATTCTTGTTCTTTGGTGCTCAATATCTGCTCCCTTCGGCCCCTCTTGATCACGCATGCTGGTGTGCTTCTTCCATGTGGGCTTTGCTGTTGCTGTGCTGAATGGCGACTCAATTATCTTCAAGTCTTTGAGACTCCAGGCATTCAATCATTTGGTAACTGGGCACTGTCATTTCTTCTACTCTGCTTGCCTCTGTATCCATTAGTCTTCAGCGATATCGGGAGTCAATTGGTCCATTGATTTTGATTTTTGTTCATTGATACCTGATTGTTTCAGCACCTCATTATCACACAAGCAAGTGATCTTCTTTTATGGTGGGTTTTGTTGCTTCTGAGCTAGATGGCTGCTTGTTTGTGCTCAAGCTTTTGAGACCACTGATGCTACATCTTTTGATAGCTGGGCACCATCTGCTTTCTTCACCAACCTTGTTCATGCTCCTACATGTCCTCAATGGGTACCTTGGGGATGTGTGTACACAGTGCTACATGTTTGTTTTGTTTTTTTGAAGTGTGTGCAAGGTCTGGTCGGGATTAAGCAAGGACAATGAATCTGTGAGAAAACAATTAAATGCCAATGAAAGTGGAACATGATGGTGGGACAGGAGGGAGATGGAAGGAAATAGAGTAAAGAGCTAGAAGGTAAAGGGCACTTACAGAGGTCTAAACATAGGTATGTCCGTATATAGATACAACTATCTATTATAAGGTGGGAGTAAATTTAAAAACATATCTATAGGCCAAATATTATGGTAGCAAATGGGCCTTGGTCCCTCACCCTGGTGATCCCTCAATGCAAGAACACTTTGTTCTATGAATCTGGCATTCCTAGAGGCTCACTGGCCCAACAAGATCACTGAAGTAAAATGGGTGCACAAACAAATGTGGTGATGAAAGCTGATAGTGCCCAGCCATCAAAAGATATAGCTGGTGTATTGAAAGTCTGAAGATAAACAATAGACCATTTACCTGAGAAGAGACCACAACCACACAGAAGAAGCACCACAGCCAGTGTGGTCACATTGTGGTGAAAGTGGTGAAAGGTCTAGGCAATAGACATCAAATGGGGGAAAAAAACAAATTTTTAATTTTTTAAGTTAAGAATTAATCAAATTTTAAAATTGAGTGTATAATTTATTTGTGATCATTTAAAAGTCATTCTTTATATATTTATTATGGGATATATGATATTTGGGGATTAATTTTAATAACTAAATTACATTTTCATTGTTATTTTTACCTAAAAGCATCATTCAGTTTGGCCTTCAGTCACTGGGTGAGAGTCAAATTTGATCCAAGTTTCCCAAACCAAGTAAGTTCTCCAGGTTAACAAAACATTTCACATTGGAAGGCTTGACTTTGCCCCAAACTCTCAGGAAAACTGATTTCTGACTCTTAGGGGTCAAGAAACAAACTACTATAATTGGCCTACATGAACTTTAATAGTTCTAAAGTAGAGGTCATAATTTTAGGGGAAAACTCTGATATTTCCAAGTTGGCTTTTCAATTTGATTATAATTCACTATAGCAAAGAAAATATATTTTTGGTTGCTACTTGAAGTCAAATTGACTCCAGCTCACTGAAATGAATGTATGATTAGACCATAAAAAAGTGTAGCATTGTCTATATTATTATTATATGCATTATCATATTGTATATACTTTATTTATCACTGTATATATTATATATACCAGAATATGTAAACACACAGATGAGGGAGCACTCCCCCTAAAATAATGACACATTTTTTGAAGATATGTATTTAGATGTTTTTACCTAACAACTTTCAAAATATTCTACATCACACTTAAAACATTTGGAAAACCTGCAATTCTATTCCTGGAAACAATTTTCAGTCTCATCTGTTTGTGTGGCTGAGAGTACCTCCCTTGTTTTTTTCTCCAACTTTTGCACATCTTCAAATCTCTATGCTTTCATATCCCTTTACATTTGCCTCAACACAAAGAAGATTCAAAGAGTGAGATCAGGTCAGAAAAGTGCATGGGTCAAGAGGGGCATGCTGTTTTTCCCCCAAACTGGCAACTTGAGCTTGCTGTATGTGCAGGTGTGTTGTCTTGGTGGCAAAATCAGTCCCCCATTTGCCACAAATCAGCCCTTTTTTTGTCCCACTCTGTTATACAATCTTCTCAGAACTTCTAAATAGAATGCTTTATTAACAGTTTGACCTGGTAGAACAAACTGCAAATGTACTGCTAGTGGAATTTTTGTCCATTCAGTAAATTGACAGACATGGAGAATGAAGTTTGTCATCAATAAACATTTCACCTTTATTAAAAAAAGAAAACCACTTATACACTTGATTTTCCCCTATAATGCTGTCCTTACAAGCTGTGTTCAACATCACAACAGGTTCTGTGATATTTTTCTGGAGAAGAAAACACAATTTTTACATGCTCTTTTCTTAAATTGTCCATCACAGAAAACAAGGTTTGAGAGAAACTACTTTCATGAAAAAATCCGCTGTGACAAGAAAGAACCTACCTAGGCTAAGCCACTTGGTGCACTAATTCAGACCTATTTGCTTGATGCTTGCATAGCGGGAAAAATGCTTACCCTTCTCCCATGACATTTTCAATTATTTTGGGTGCCCCCTTGTGTATGCACACACACATGCACGACATATACAGTGATACATATAACAAGCTTCCTACTGTGTACATATTCTATTTCCCTATATTTGCAAACCAAGTTGAGATTACCTGGATTTTTATTGGTTCTAAGATTTGGAAAGGTCTATAAACATATGCATAATTTTGGTAGTTTAATAGTCTGCTGTCAATTTGAGACTATTAAGAGTGAAGGGTCAATCTGTCAACCTAATCTGTCAATCAGGTTTCAGCTTGATGACCTGATTTGTAGGCTATGAAGAATATAGGTCACTGGAGGCAGGACACACACTCACTCCCTGCAAGACATTCCTGTTGACAAGGTACATGGAGTTAAGCTAGAGTCCTGGGTCTGGAGGAGCCACCTGGAGAACCCTGCCAGCATTGAGTTGCTTCTACTGCCACTGGACTTTCCACCCACTAGTCTGTGATCTTCCTGAGTTCAGTGTCATTACATGTGTTGCATGAATCTAAAGAGAAATTTGCAGATTGTTATTGGACATGTGGGCCAATGTCAGACATATGGATTTGATCTGAACTGGACTGAGATATTGTCTCAATACAATTGCTTTGTGATATAAAGTTCTCTATTGCACACATATGAGTCTCCCTGGATTTGATTCTCTAGTCTACCTAGACTAACACAATAATATTATTATTAGTTCCTTTGATGGCACAAACCTACCCAACATGACTATTTAGCATGAATCCTGGATATATGCTTCCCTTAAGGATTATTGTGGTTGTTAATTACCTTCCAATTGGTTCCTACATCTTTCAACTCATAAATAAAGAAAATTCTTGAGAAAAATATATTATGCAACAACAGGATAACAGTCAGAATCAACTCGAAAACAACTAGGAATGTAATACTCATATTATAGCAGTCTTGTGATGCTGCACACCATTTTGTAAGCAAATGTGTTGAAATCCATAATCACTCATTCAGTGGTTTCTTAGGTTTGCTATTACATAAATTTTAATTATCTTGCTATTTTTTTAGTCATCATCCTTTAAGTTCTGACTCAATTGAAGTAAATGCTGTCCAGTTCCAAGCCACCTTTCAACACAATATCAAATATGTTTCTGTTGTGATCTATAGGTGTTCATCTTCTCATTTTGAAATTTGCACACTGTGGTCACTTTGAACATATTGGAAATATGAATAGGGTATTTTTCAGTATCATACAACATAGGCACCTTTATAGTAACAAAATAGTAATAATTTATAAATTGTCATTGGTTCATCAGGGAGGGGGGAGTGGAGAAGGAGAAAAAATGAGCTAATACCAAGGGTTGAAGTAGAAAAAATATTTTGAGAATCATGATGGCAGCAAATAAGGAAAAGTGAGTTGCATACAGTTGATGGATGAATGGATTGTGAGAAGAGTTGCATGAGTCCCCAATACAATAATTTTAAAAGACACTATAGTAGAAGAAGTTTACTGGAACTATTGTTATAAACCATTTGCCATCAATCTGACTCTAATTTGTGGAAACTCCATGTGTGTTGGAGTGCGACTATGATCTATAGACTTTTCAATGGCTGATTTTTCAGAAGGAGATTGTCAAGCCATTCTTCAGATATATCTCTGAGTAGATTCTAACCACAAACTTTTAGTTGTCCACTAAGATTTTAACTCTTTGCAAAACCCAGAGACTCCAATTATGCAACTGAATTTAGTGTGGAAAATCATCCCGTGGGGAAATCCAACACATATCACATCCAGCGTAATGTTAGTTTTACACTTTTGATTAAAATGTGCCTCCTTTGACATTGATCAACTCTCTTTACAGTTTAATAACATTGTAGATAATCAAGTTTGCTTTCTAGTATAAATAGATGATTTGATAGCTAGTTTGCAAAAATAAAAAGTGATAAAAGACTGTCCTCAATTGTGAGCCAGGAGGTAAGATTTCATTGAAAATATTAGGTCATTTATAATTCTCATTGCTCCAAGGTGAACCACAAGTTGTCTTATGACATAATCTTGTTCTCTCTATTAAGGAGGTAGGGACTAAATCCAAAGAGGAGGGACAATGAAGCTCAATCCACATGAAGTATGAACTAAGCTACTTTGGTCTTATATCAACCTTCTAAATCCAATTTAAGTAACCCAGAGTTTTAATAAGCACTCTTTCTGGATTACCAGGACATTAACACCACTGCAGTTATAGCTATAATAGCCCCTAAGCGCAAAGCAAACATATCTTCTCATAAGAGGTGTTGGTGCCAGGGAAAATGGGAGCATCCTTCTTTATTACCTTCATATCTATTTCGTTGAACTGTTTCTAAGTGCTCATTTCAGGTGGTCATGATTCGATTGCGAACGTGATTTGGAGTCACATGGGCTGCTCTCTCGGCTCACAGAGCTATGTGCCAGGCATAAGAACCCATTTGAAATGAGCCTAAGTGACAAAATTGGGGCAGTGTCCTGTGCTATACTGTAACACTTTGTTATTCAACATTATATTAGGCTGGGTTTTCCAGAAAAACAAAACTAGTGGCACTCTAATAAGTATATGAAATAAATTTGTTCCAAGAAATAAATTCACATCATGGAAGGAGTCCAATCCATGTTCAGGGTCAGATGAAACCTAGCGGCCCTTCTAAACATGCTGCTGCTGCCAATTGAGCAGCAGAACTAGGAGACAGAGAGAACACAGAGAACTAGGAGATCATAAGCCCGTGAGTACAGCTTTATGTGCTTCCAGCTTTAGCAGGTGCAGGGCAGGAAACCCACAGCTCCTAGGGTCAGCAGGCCATAGGAGCCACCAGTCAGGAGTCAGAAGCAAAATCCAACTGAACAAAAAGGAAAAGAGGGACTGGAAGAGATGGGTTCTTCACATAGTCTCTTATAAAAAGACTGCACTCCAAGGAGATGTCAATAGGCTGTGCCTAGATTGATAGGTTGGACTTCTCTCACGCCATCTTTTTGTGACAGGCTTGTACAAACCAGTGCAATTCCTGATTGCCACAAATGTCAGATTAATAGGTATAGTAGAAAAATCCAAACTCACTGCATTGAATCCCCAACAGTTTGTAACACGACACTGTAAACATGTAGGCGAGTTGAAAGTCACATCTGTCTTCCATGGAGCTGCTGGTGGTTTCACACTGGGGAACTATGAGGATCACAACCCGAGGGACAGAAAGCTACAACCTTGAGAAGCGTCTTTCCGGAATTTACACTGGTGTCCTAATGGCGTAGTGGTATGCAGTGGGCTGTTAAATGCAAGGTCAATGATCCAAACCACCGTTCGCTCCTTGGGAGAAAAATGGGGCTTTCTACTCCAGTAATGACTTAATGGCCCAGAACCTCTCAAAGGCCAAGTTGCCTTGTGCCAGAAGGCTGCTGAGTCAGCATCCTGTGGTGGCGCGCCCTGATTCGAAGCTACGCGGTTTCCTTTGTTCTGTTTCTACCACCGCCGCCCCTCAGGAGAAAATTTGGTCATTGAAATTCCATTTTTGTACTGTATTCCGTATTTTTTTATGATTCCACATGTGAACACCTTTGCATAGTCAATGGCATGCAGGCAAAACTTTTTTTCTGGAATTCTCTGTGTTGAGCAAAAGTCATGTGATTCAACAATGATACTCCTTGTTCCAAGACCACTTTTTTTTTTTGGGGGGGGGGGGGCATCACTGCTCTCGGTGGTGGGAGTAGGAGGCCCAGCCCCACTGCTGTAATTGAACCTCCGTCCCAGTGGGCCGCAGTCCCGCGCACAACCACTACGCCACCGGGGCTCAGCCAAGACCACTTCTTCATCCAGCTTGAAGTCTTGGCAGATTCCTGCCCTCGCACTGTTCCAGGATGGTGTCAAGCACCTGGAAACGAGATGTGTAACTGCAGCACCGCGCTCTGCTTCTAGTGATCATTAATACAATTTTGATTCACAAATGTAAACTTTTGAGATTCAGGCACTTGTTTAAAGACAATACCATATAGACTATAAACCAGACTACTTTGATTCTCTAAACATTCATTACTTTTAACACAATCTAAGATTTATAAGTGATCTCATAAAACACCAGAACTAGTATTACTTTAGTAATAATGTAAATAATTAATATGTAAGGTAAATATCAACATTACCTTATATTTTGTGGCATAAAAATATTCAAGAATGTAGCAAATATGTAAGAACATGTATAAATTACGAGAGAACTTCATAAAGTTTACAGAAATTTTCCATATCTCCTACTACAGTTTTGTCATTAACTTTTTGAAGCAAGTTGGGAAAAATGAAAGAAAGAAAAGTTTGAATTTACACTGTATTTGGCTTATGAAGATGTAGACACAGTTCACATTCTGATATCTAAGCCTTAGAGCTTCATGTTCTACATTCTCTCTGATCTCTGTTTCCCCACTCCCACATGGCTCATCAATTTTAGGGCACCTGGGATCTGCAGATATGCTCAGTTAATGTTTATATTTGATATTTACATTGCTAGGTGACATCAAATGAGTTCTATTTAACATTAGACTAGAAGGATTTTAACTGATATTGTCATTACAAAGTATTTCAACACATTGTTATATTACAGAGATAAATTCTAATTAACAATATCTTCTTTGGAAATTATAAATAAGAATATTTCCACTATTTTTTTATTTCTAATAAAAGATACATTTCAAAAGTTTACAGAATGCAAGTTTTGGGAGGAAATGCACTTAGTAATGAATAAACTAGAATCACAAGAAGAGTAGAAAATCTATAGCATGCCTTTCCTTGACATAATTCTAAGCCTGCACTGTAAATTCTTATTGTAATTGAATATACATATTGTTTTTATTCTAAATATATTTCACTTAAAATAAGCATAATTTTCCAAATTGATACTATATTGTATTACTGAGCAAACAGTAGTACATCTGTGTGGCATAAAATCACTTTTACAAATACATGAGAAATTCATGTTAGCTAAATTTATATTCCAAATTCCCTCACCTTAACACCTATTTATTTTTAAAGAACAGAATTTTGACTCCATACTAGTCTGAGAAGCAGAGACTTTCCATTCAGCAAACAATCATTCTTTTACAATATTTTTGTCCTTTTCTATGGAGTAAAGCACCATTTGTTTAAGACTGAATTGATGAATTAGCATAGTAGATATTTCCAACTGCTTCAAAACAACAAGGTCAGGATAATTCTCTTAATCTCATTCTTTTCCCTATCAAAACTTCTTACTGTATTATAGTTGAGTGATAATTCCTAAATTTTCCAAAAATTCTCAGCTTATAACTAAAGTCAACACATTTATTCTAAGGAAATAATGTAATGGAAAATTGATTCTTAGAAATGTACATATGAAGGACAATAATATTTTCTATGTATAGATGTGGCTCAGAAATAATCGAACATCATAATGTCAAGAACACCATTGTTTTGGAGCAGAGTATCTGGACAGGGAGTTTTTGTTTGTTTATTTGTTTGGTGGCTAATAATGCTTATTTCCAATTTCCATAGTTTACACTGTTTATAAAAACATTGATTAAGAAGGAAGTACTCTACATAGCTAGGGTATGTTTTAAAATAGATACTTGATTTTATTATTCAGGGAAAATGTAATGCTCAGAACAATATAATAAACCTATCAATATCTGTAGTGAAAATGAATTAGTAAATGTTGAAGTTTGAGCATCTAAGAAAATTGCCAAAAATGCATCAGAAGAAGTTTTCTAATCCCAATCTAGTGATCTTTTCTTTAATAACTGCCACTAGTTCTTGATCACGTTATCTCCTGAAATATTTGAACACCTACCAACTATTTTTTGGCACAGTGACTGTGTAGCACTTTTATCGCTGTTTCATGCTTTCTGTGTTGCTAAATGTTGTGCTTATAATATTAGTCTGTTAAACAATTTCAGGCTTGAATTTTTCTTCGGTTTTCTCAGTTTGAGAAATGCCAAGCATGAACATTTTCTTCCATTTTGATTTCCTAATTCTATTTCTTTGCACAGTTCATTAAATACTGTACTTTTCCTTGTCAAATAGCCTTTTGACATCTGCTAAGCTCTTTTGCTTCTTTAATTCCATCCATTCACTTTAACTTCTCTATATTCTAAGTCAAATTTCAGAGGTTCTTCTAACATAAAGCTTGATCAAGTCTTTAAACAACCCTTGGTTTTTTCATGTATGTTACCTTTGGTGTCATCCCATAACTTCCCTGACTTCAGTTATTAGTCTTCAGTATGTTCAGTTTATTCTTGATGTAGTCTCTAAGTTCACGTGGGATATTTTAGAGTTGTACTTTAGCTTTTGTAGTCATGCTTTAATTTTCTTTTCCTCTCAACTTAAATTTGCAGGTAAGCAATTGGTGGTTTATACTACAGTCATCCCCCTTAGGTGACTTTAAAATGATTTTATTGATATTTTCTATCATATCAGAGATGTAGCCTACGAGATTCTTGTATATTCCATCCAGCAAGGTCAATCTGCTTGGCTATGAATTTTTTTGTTAAAAAGGGGGTTTCCTATGTATGAATTGTTGATCTTGCACCTTTTGTCATGCAATTCCAGGAGTGATTTCTATCCCTTAGTCAGCATTTGCCAACTGATGATGCTTTCTTATTATTTCCAGTATAGTCATTTCAATCACCTCCATTATAAATGAACTGCCAAAGCTGTCAAGTCTTCAAGTTATTCAGCTTTGACATTTGTGGCAAGTGCATAAATTTGTAGAATACCCATATTAACTGATCTTCTGTGTAGGCCTACGGATACTATCACATTATTAATAGCACTCTACCTCAGGAAAAAAATGTTATTTTAAGATGTTATTTAAGATGTTATTCTAAATAATGAATGTGGCATATACATGTATATTTTTTATATATTTGTGCATACCTGGTAGTTTTATGATTCTTTATTAAAATTTCATTTTAGCGTATTTTCATTTTTATATCAATGTATAATTAAATGTAGAAGCACATACTGCAAGCACATTTTAGTACTAATAATATTACATCATCTGTGGACTTATTTGGATTTTTCACATGTATATCTTACAGGATCTAATTGATAAAGAGCTTGTTTCTTTTAAAAATCATGACAGTCCCCTCTATTTTTTCTTCTTTTGTATGTATGAAGAATAAGACAACCAGTCCAATACTAAATAGAAATTGTGATAGTCAAATTTTGAGATTCATAAATTCCAAAGATAATGTTTTCAGTGAGTCAACACGAAATGTTTAATTTGTGATTAAGAAACATTTAATCACAATAAGAAAATCTGTGTTCTAGCCCTAATTTACATACAAAGACATAATGAGTTGGAATCAACAAATGCTCTTGCTTGTATCTGCTTTATTCTGTACATTGTTACTGAATGTATCAAATAGTTTTTCTGCATCTATCGAGATGATTTTCAGCCTATTAATGTGATCAGTTATATTAGTTTATCATACATTATTATTCAAATAGTTATTCTTTTTAATTGAAAAAATGTTTTGATTTATACTTTTGTTGAGAATTTTATTTGCCGTAAAAAAGAATTTGTGTCAAAGTTGGTGAGTGTGTTTTGTCGCCAAGGCTATGCTCTGACTTAAACTCACTGCCATCAAGCTGTTTCAAGTTGCAGCAGCACAGCAGAACAGGGGATTGCTGCCCCTGTGGGTTTGCAAGACTTTAAGTCTATAGAGTAGCTAGCCTCATCCTTGTCCCATGAAGCAGGTGCTGGATTTGAACTGCTGATTTTATCGTTAGCAGTCTCATGCATTGTTTCATGTTCCTAATTTCCCTCCTACTTATTTATCCCAAATACTCTATCAGTAACTGAGTGGCAGTTTAACTTCAGTATTTCTCTTAGTGGATAATATCACCCCCTGGAGAGCACTAAAATGATTCAAAACAAAATCAAATCCATGGCCTAAGATGACCCTGTAGGGCGTAGTAGATCTGTCCCCGTGAGCTTCTGAAACTGTACCCTTTGCAGGAGCAGGAAGCCTCACTCGGCTGTTTTGAACTGCTGCTGATGTGGCTAGCAGCCCAATGAGTAATCACTATGCCTGCGGGAGGTGGACTGGAAAATCAGATTCCTGCATTATATCCTAGATTAAGTTTTTCATATGCCAGGAGCTACTGGTCATTTTTCTTTCCCTTGAAAAAGGGTGGTAGGCCAAGTAAGCTTAGAAACTTATAGTTAATTTTGAATGCATTAATCCTGATTTGTGTAAGCTTATGGAATCAATCTCTTAACTGATGTGCTCCAAAAGGAAATGCTTAATGAATTTGGAGCAAACTATGTTTGCCAAGGGAAGCTGAAGATAGCAAATGGGTAGCTTGTGCTGTATACTTTAATGTTTACTTTTCTGTATGTCTTAATAGGCTAATTACCAAAGCAGCTATTATCTCTGTCTAAATAGACAACTGTTTCAGTTGTTAGATGCAAGTGCAACAGATTAAATGACCATTAGCACATTGTTTTTTTTCCAGATTATTTTACAAAAATGTCCAATCTAATATGAATATACACATGGCCTCGAAAGAAAAAAATGGAACAGTCTGAGTTGACACAAAATGCTCTTTCATTGTATTATCTGTACCATCAGCCTCAGATGAATCCTTTTGATGCTGGAAATTTGTACCTCCAGCTAATGTACACATATTATCCTTTGTTGTGGACACATTCATAGAGCCAGAGTGAACTTCTTGCCTTCTATTTAAGGGTCTGGGTTCAATACCTACCCAGTGTAGCTCAAGTACAGCCATCACTTGTCTATCAGTGGAGACTTCTTGTTGCTAAGATACAAGACTGATTTCAACAGTTGCCATGCAAAGAGGAAAGATTTGGTGATCTACTAACTGAAAGCAGCCAGTGAAAACTGTCTGTGTCATAAGCATTCAATCCTATTGTGCATTGTGCTCCCATATGTTCAACTAACAACCTTCTGTTTGTACAGATTATGTGTTCCTCCTTTAGGTAAGAAAGCAAAGAGACAGCAAGCATGGCAAGTATTTATATTGATCAGACCCCATTATTTGCCCTCACTGGTCAAAGTGTCTCTCTGGGACTTTGAACAAAAAGATGATTACATTCAATGGGTTTATTTTTTGCCATTGGTGAGTGCAGTAAGTCCCTGTTTCCCCTTCATTATTTCTGTTTTTCTGGATATGGGTTCTGAAAACAGTTGTCTCACTCATTTGTTTGTTTCCCATATGTATTTGCAATATTTGGATGTATCCCCGACTGTTTCTCTATGAAGATTCAAAGCTCACATTAGAAACCTGTCATTAGTAATGATTTTGTTTATTTGTTTGTTTATTACTTCTATCCAGCTTTTGCTTAGGGGAAAATACCATAGGTGACAAATTCTTACAAACACATGAAAGTATTATACATGTAGACTCAGACAATTTAAAATTTCATCATTTCTAAAAAACAACTCCTGACCCCTGTGGGTGTCAAGTAAGAATGTATCATTTGCAAATGTTTCATGGGGAATGTTAGTACTCCTTTGAGAGTATGCCAGTCATAAAAAACCCTCAAGGCCTGAGCCCCGGTGGCGTTCAGTGGTTCAGTGCGGGACTGCGGCCCACTGGGATGGTGGTTCAAATCCAGCAGCAGCTCTCCAGGAGCAAGGCTGGCCTCCAACTCCTACCAGAAGGCAGTGATGCCCCACCCCCCAAAAACACAAAGACAAACAAACAACAAAAACCCTCAAGGTTTGAATAAGCTTCACTCTAATTTCCTACCAAATTGATAATATCTTCCTTTTTTATTCAGTTCTTCAAAATGTTTGGTACAACAATATTTAGCACATACTGTTAATATACCAGTATATATATTAAGAATATATATATATATATGTAAAACAAGAAGGAATGGGAATCATTGGAAGTATTGATAACACAAAGCACGGTCTACAGAAGTTAAGATGAAAAATGAGGAAAAGCAGAAAAGCAATGTATCATGCAAATTCATCAGCAAAGGGAGGGAAGGGAAAGGTACAGAGTAAAGAGTAGACAGACTTTAACTCTTTTGAAGAGGAAGGCAATGTTGACGAAGAGGAATATGGACAAAGCAATATGGAGACAGTTGAAGAGCCTGTGCAGTTTGCAAGAGTTAAAGGTAACAGAGACATGTTCTGGGCCTCGCCCAGTCCTGCAGACATGCTGAGTTATGAGTACAGAGTTTTCTACACATGCAAACTCAAGAGCTGTGCGAGGGAAAGCAAGAGGACATTCATTAATGTAACCTCAAGGACATCCATGAATATTATTTATGGATTTGATGGGAAATGTTTGCATATTTACTTATTTTCATTGCAAATATACTTATGAAAGTGTGATAACAAAGTGTATAACAAGGATAACAAAGGGGAGGTAAAGTTATAAATTCTTCTTAAGCATAATCTTTTAAGGGAATGAGTTTCTGGGTCTGGATTATGAAGACCTTAGTCTCTGGATACATCAAAATCTACTCACACATGATAGTTTGTGAAAAAAAAAACAATTATATATTCTCAGATGATTAACAACTAGGGTCTTAAAAGTTCATACTAAACTGTTGAAGTGTCAATTATGGATTAGTCGCAATCTGGAGCAAAGAAGATGTGAAAACTGAAGGACAAATGAAGAGTCACTCTAATGATTTAGTGGCATACATGTGCACAGTAGTCACAACCCTGAGACCAGAAGAAGTAAGGGGTGCCCAGCTATGACCGATAACTGCACTGAAAAGGATCCTATTAGAAAGTCCTAGAGAGGGTAAGAAAAAAAGCATGGAGCCAGGACAACTGGTCAGAGAGGTACAGGTGAGAGCCTTGATGATTTGGTCCCAAGTCACTCTTCAAGTCGGGAATTTAACCTACCCCTATAATGGAATAATCAATCATTTAAGATCAGAAGGGCAAGATCTGCTCAATAAAAAGTCCAGAGTTAGGTAGGATATTCCAAGGAAAAAGCAGAATTGGGAAAAATATATTGAGGGGATAAAAATGGATGCATTGAAATAAAGAATTTATGAACTGTTAAATCTGAAACTGATATCTGCCCTATAAACCGTCATTTAATTCAAAATACAAAGTTTTCAAGAATCAGCAATATCAGCTTAATATTTTACGCCTTTGGGTTACTAGTGGGACTGTAGTTTTATGTACAATTGACTCCAGATTGCATGGCGATGACTCCTCTGTGCTCTTCCATAATCCAGTGTGCGCATGAATTTGTTTCCTTGGTGAAAGTTGTTTCAGTTTAATTAAACATCAATCATATTTCTAAGGACCCATCTTTAATATCTGTATGATTCAATCCTATTCCTCCACCAAAATACAAAGCTTCATTCTTTGCACACCATTTTACATTTTGTAACATGAGAATGGATTTTCAGTCTCATAGAACTGCTAAAGTTATTGTGAGATAAATGTGTAATTTACTGTTCCATTTAATATTCCACATATGACAAACTCAGACTCAGTATGAATTTCTTTCAACTTTTGCTCAGAATGAAGTCATCAATCATGGGAATAGTCCCTAATTCAATTCTCACTCTTTATTATTTTCATAGTTATATCTTTATTTATGATTGGATTAAAGAGCACTGGTGACACTGTCACAGCCAAATGGTTCAAATGAAAGTTGTTTGAGCAAGAAAAATGAGCTATCTGCTCTATAAAAATGTGTAGCCTTAGAAACCTGAAAATCCTTTGATGGCATTGTGCTTAGTTTGGTTTGACTTTAGATGAGCCAATTATAGGTAAATGCTATTTAGATTCATCTGTATCTCAGGTTATAATTTTAATACCATTATATCATCTCCACATTATCGACAGTGATCTTCCATTTGTAACTGCTATTATAGTCAGTGGGTACTGATAACCTATGGTGTGTATTTCAATAAAACACATAGATTCTAAATTTAAATACCAAAATGGAATTCAAGGAGCTATAAGTATATTTGTTATATGACAGAAAACTATAATCTTGCCACACTTATCTTAAGTGTGCATATTTTGGTTCAAGAGTCACTTTAAATATGTGACCTGTTGTAAAAATAATCTATAAAATAACTTAGTTTTAAGTAAATATTTATAACTATTGAGAACATCCTATACACAGACGTCATTACTGTTGCTGTCAAGGTCTGTGATGCAGACAAAGGAAACCCAGTAATCTAAGCAACATGTAGAGTTTCTGAGTGTTGCAAAAGTTTAGCATGATCAGCTACCAACCAAGGGATTGAAGGTACAAATCAACATAGGTTGGGAGAAAGGCCCAGAGAATTACTTCCAAAAAGTCAAGAGTGCAAACTTCAAGGTGCACAGTTCTGCCCTGACATACAGGGAAAAAAAGAATGAGAAACAGCTATCATGGCATCTGGTCATTGTGGAACAGGCAAGTAGAGTAACGGACAATTTCAGATACCATAGAGGTTTTCTCTCATTGCTATTTCTCTTCCTCCAAAATATAAAATTATTGTAGGTTTCTCGAAATATTGATGAGTTCTATGAATTTTAAAAGGTGTGTGAATACAATGATCCTGAATATATTCTCTGGTGGCCACCACATAAAAGTTTGGTGAGGCTTGGATTTCTTATTGGTAGCCAGGTTCCCAAAGGAAGCATTTGAAATAAACAGGAGAAAACAGGATAAAAGTTGTACAACTTTCTTTTAAAAACTCAGCTTTGGGTACTACCAATAGTGATCTCTTATCAATTGTTGCTATTGCCCTTAGATACAATATGCTCAGTTATTAATCATAAGGACTACATTGACAAAGAACAAAAACTGCCCCATTTTGTCATCTTAACAATCATGGCTAAATATGAACCAGTGTTGCAACTGCTGTGTCACTTCATCTCATTAAAGACCTTCTTTTTTGTATTGGCAGTCTATTTTACTAAATA
>PVJH01013473.1:0-60270 GCA_004026705.1 Nesogale talazaci | reverse complement strand
CTCTCTCTCTCTTTCCCTCCCTCCTTGCTTTCCTACTGGCTGACGCCCTGAGAGCTGCCAGGGTCCTGCCATGCTTCCACTCGCCTGGGACCCCCTGCACTCTGCATGTGGCTGTGTGAGTCTGGACAGGGCTTAGTGGACTCACTGAGTACTGGCCTTAGGGACTTGAGTTCGCTGGCCTGGGACACTTTCTTTTTTTATCATTTTCTTAGGGGCTCTTGCGGCTCTTATAATATTTCACACCTCAATTTTATCAAGCACATTTGTACCCATGTTGCCATCATTTTCTAAGCATTTTCTTTCTTTTTGAGACCTTGGTCTTAGCTCCTCTTTTCCCCTTCCTTCCCTCACCTTCGTGCACCCTTGATAAATTATCAATTATTATTTTTGTATCTTACACTGACCATTGTCTCCCTTCACCCATGTTTCTGTCATTCTTCCCCTTTGTGGGGGCTGGTTATATGTGGATCATTGCGATTGATTTCCCCCATTTCCTCCCACTCTCCCCCTACCCTCTCGGTATCGCTACTCCCATTGCTATTCCTGAGGGGTTTTTCTGTTCTGGATTCTGTGTCTCGAGAAATCTTGTCTGTACCAGTCCACGTGCTCTGCTCTCGCTGGGTTTGTAAGGTAGAGTTGGGGTCACAATATTGAGGTAGCAAAGCCCCAAGAAACCAGAGGAATATTGGGTGTTTCACAGTGCACCCTGGATGACTCATCCCATCCTGTGACCTTCTGTGAGAGGGTGTTGAATTGGGGCGCTTTCTTGATATCTAATTATTGCTCGATGTTAAAGCTCTTTCTTACGCATATGAGGGTCGCTGGATTTGTTTCTCAATCATCAACTTCAGGGCTGTTGCAGTTCAGAGGCTTTTTGTTTTTGTTTTTACCTACCTGACTTCAATAACAGGAAGTCCTGCAACTGTATCCAGTCTGCATTTCTTCCTTCAACCACACCTCCCTGCCATTCCTGTGCGCCCCTCCCCCAGCCAGTCCACTCATCCTCATCCCATTGTGTCTAAGAAAGTATGTCTGAGCCCTCCCTGAGGGCATGTATCTTGGGAGAACCTAGGTTTGGTCCCCACTGGAGACGCCCCTTCGTGTGTCTTTACCAGACCTTATTGGTTTGTTTGCTTTTTTAACCCTTATCGGTCTTATTGCTTCTGCAAGCCCTTGTTCATGTATCATAGATCATGATTTGCTGACCCCAGTATCTCTCCACCTTTCCCTCCTTCCTAACCAAACCTTAACTTTGCTCAGGCATCCACTACTTCCACATACAGCCTAGGAGATTTAGGGGAGGCTGCTCTATCCCTTTTCCTGCACTCTGATTTCAGCCATCCCCTTTCTCAAGGTTGTCTTCGGGAACCTGCGTGAGCCACCACGACACAAAGCATGCCCTTCAGGGGAGGGACTGATTGCCGGGCAGGCATGGGAACGACGTGGACCTAACAGGTCTGATACAATGACCTTGGAGGCCCAGCACTCTATAGCTGAGCAGAAGGGGAAGCCTTAACAATGTTAATAGGATATATCTTTTCCATACGTTTAGACTTTTTTTTTTTTTTTTTTTACATTTTAAGAACTTCTTATCCACACATAAAGGAGCCTTGGTGGCACAGTGGTTTCATGACAAGTTGCTAACCCCAAGGTCATCGGTTTGAAAACACCAGCTCGCTTCATGGTAGTAAAACAAGACTTTCTATTCCCTTAACAAGTACAGTCTTGTAACTTTGCAGGGACAGTTCTAGCCTATCCTATACGATTGCTATGAGTCAGATTTGATTCAATGGCGGTAAGTTTGGTTTGGTTTTTCCATGCATGTCACAATCTATATTTTTAATTAGCTTTATAATAAGTTTAACAATATGTCTTTGATTCATATTCAGAGCCAACTTTGTTAATGTTAAAGGTAAGAATTTACTTTCATTTTTTTTCATGTGTGTGACAGTCACCTAATCTGGTGTCAATTGGAGGATTGAGAGTAGGTGTGGAGTCTAGCCTGTCAATCTGGAGAGAGCCAAGGGGACTTCTGTGAGGGCATGGCCTTCTCCTCTGGGAATCCTGGGAAATCTGGTCATTCCTTCGTGGTGGCAGGAGACACTCTCTCTCTTAGTTCATTTCCTTGGAGACACTCAACTGACAAGGCTGGCTCCCTGTGAGACATCCCTGAGGAGAAGCCTCATCACATGGAGACTCCGACCAGTGCTGAGATGCTTACATCACTCTATCCGAGGGCATTCTACCCCCTGGCTTGTGATCGTCCTGCGTTTGGTGTCACTGCGTGTGTTTCATGAGTCTGAAGGACGTTGTAGATAGCAGTTGAACAAATGAGCTAGTATTGGATTTATGACCTTGATCTGGACTGTGCTGAGATGTTTTCATAATGTACAATTCTCCTTTATATAAAACTCTCTCTTATATACATATGCATGATTGTGAATTTGTTTCTCTAGTCTAACCCTTACTAACACATTTTTCATTAAACAATCTATCCTTTTTACCCACTGATGTGTAAGAAGTAAATTTCTATAAAAACACAACTCTTGGGCATGAAGGATTAGGCCCATAGTCTCTGGGGACACCAAGGTCAATTGACATAACAGTCTACAAAAATAATGTTCTATAAACAATGAGTAGCAAATGGGATCTTAAAAGCTTGTGAGCAGACTTCTAAGATGCACTTGTTGGTCTCTTCCCATCCAGAGTAAAGCAGAATGATGAAAATTGAAAGACGTGTTGAAACAATTAATCCAATGAACTAAAAGATTGTGCAAACATCAGATTCTATAACACCAAGACCAGAAAGCTAGATGGTACCCACCTACCACTCCGAAAAGCATCACAATAGGTGATCCTACATAGTGTAGGGAAAAAATATAGAACAGGATTCAAGATCATAAATGAGGTCAGGCTTATTGATCTGTTAGAGGTAGGCAGAACTCCCACCAGTCTATGACCCTTAGTTACCCTTAGTCACTCTCAGAATAATCAACCATTGAAGATCAGGAGAGCATTGTTTATCTAAGGATAGAAGGCTAGGAAGTAAGGAGGAATGAAAACCAGAAACAGACAGAAAGAGAGATAAGTGATGAGACATTGAAGGGATTAAAATGGATGCACTGAAACAAAAATGTGCATAAATTATTGAATGGAAAACTGATGATATGTTCTGTGAAGCTTCATTTAATTCATGATCATAAGTTAAGAAAAAAAGTTCTGTGAACCATCAATTTGTTCAAATTATCCATTTTCCTGGTCTTGAACTGGTAACATCATGTTTCAATTACTATGGCCTAGTAGTCTTAAAGGAGAGTTAGTAGCAGGCTGAGCCCCGGTGGTGTAGTGGTTGTGCGCGGGACTGCTGCCCACTGGGACGGAGGTTCAATTCCAACAGTTGGGCTGGGCCTCCTACTCCCACCACTGGAGAGCAGTGATGCCCAAAAAAAAACAAAAAACAAAAAAAAAAAGAAAGCAAGGGAGAGTTAGTAGCATACAAGCACAGTAGTTTTGCTAATTGAAAATTCAGTGGTTCAAATCTACCAGCCTCTACAGGAGAAAAAGATAAGGCTGTAGGCTCTAATAGACTTACACCTTCAGGAAGTTTATGGAGCAGTTCTGTGCTATCATGTAGAATCCTTAGGAGCTTAAGTGATGACATTGTGAGAATACTTAAAAATATCCACCTTTGCCCTTCTTTTTCAAAGCAGACTTGAACTTCTTTCCTAAGTATATTTTAGAGTGTTTAATGTTCCTAAAAAAAAAAAAAAAGAGCAAAAGAATTCAACTGTTCATTTGATAGAGATTAAAATTTAAATTTTAAACTCTGCGTTTTTATATTAAACCATTCCATTCATGAGCATATAATTTATTCAGATTTTCTCTTAGCAAACTTTTAAAAATATTTTATAAGGCTCTCATATTATTTTTTAATTTATTTTAATAAATCATTTTATTGGGGGCTCTGACAATTCTTATAACAGTCCATATATCAAGTGTATCAAACACATCGGTGTGCTTCTTTTTTATTTCCTAAATACTCTAGTTCAGTGGTTCTCAATCTTCCTAATGCCATGACCCTTTAATATAATTCCTTATGTCATGGTGACCCCCCAACAATGAAATTATTTTTGTTGCTATTTTGTAACTGTCATTTTGCTTCTGCTATGAATTGGGCAGCCTCTGGGAAAGGGTTATTTGGCCCCCCAAAGGGTCACGAGCCACAGGTTGAGAACCACTGCTCTAATTGCTTTTGTTGCTTTTTGGAAAGGTAGCTTATTTTCTAGCCATTTTTTAGGTGCTTATTGCTAATGTTGGGAAATGATATTGATCTTTGCCTCATCAATTATTTAGACCTTTTTGGAAATAAGTTCCAAAGATTCTTCTTTGGGAGGTGATCTTAAGAGGCAGAAAGGAGAAAAGAAAGGAAGGACGTGAAGATGTGTGCACAAGGACAAGAGGCTCTCCAGGAAACTGGAAAGAGGTATTTTGGAAGATATGTTGGAAACCAGTTTTGTTACTGCATCTGTTTCTCCGAATTTTCTAAAATTGCCCTAATTGTAGCGTAAGTCTAACATCCAGAAATGTACTATTCTTTTCCATATTGCTGGTTCTAACATCAAAATACCCCTAGAGTTCAGTCACCTCTGGCTGTCTTCATCATTACCCCTCTGTGTTAGTGTGGATAGACTAGAGAAAAAAGATTCATGAACACGCATATGTTTATAAGGGGGAGGTTTATATACAAGAGGAATAAAACATTGAGAAAACATCCCAACCCAGACCAGTCCAAGCTCACAAGTCTGAGATTATCCCTTATGTCTGACACCAGTCTATAAAGTCTTCTTCAAATTCACAAGGCACATGCAATGATGCCAGGGCAATCACAGGCCAGTGAGTGCAGAGTCTTATTTAGCCAGTGGTGATAGAAGCATCCCAGGAGTGACAGGCGTCTCCCCGTGGCTCCTCCAGCTTCCAGGGCTCAGGCTCTATCAGCGTGCTGCCATGTGTCTTGTCAGTAGAGTGTCTCCAAGGGACTGAATAGTGAGTCTCTCACCTCTAAGGAGGAAATATAGCCAGATTTCCCAGAATTCTCAGGAGAAAGCTCTGTCCACACAGAGGTCTCGTTGGCTATCTCTAGATTGACAGGCTATAGACTCCACCCTTACACTCTTGATCCTCAAATTGACACCAGATTAGAAGACTGTCACACCCTCTAATGCAAGCAACTTCTTCTATTGTCATACCTTCCAAAGAGTCCCACCCCCATTCAACATGCCCTCATCCCCATCTAGTATATGTATATATACAATATGTCACACTTCTGCTCAAAACTATGCAATGCTAGCTCCCTAACATGCATTTAGAAACCTGAGTCTTTACCATGACATGTGAGCTTGTCTCCATCACCTACCTCTCCCCTCTTGTTTACTTGGCCCCAGTCACATTGAACTCCTTGATATTCCTCAGTCTTGGCCAGGAATCTAAAAACTTCAAGCCTATAGTAGTTATATAATCGCTGTATAACACATTGCCCAATAGTTGGCAATTTAAAGCAGCAGGCACTTATGATCTTGTTGTTTTTGAAGGCCAGACTCAGTTACATGGTTCTGATTCAAGGTATTCAATCAGGTTCCACTCAAGCTTTTAGCCATTGCTACAGTTTCATCTGAAGACTAAACTGTCAACTTCTAAATTCTAAAGTTATTGGCAAACCTCAATATCTCATGGGTATCTAGAGTGAGGACTTCATTTCCTCCCTGACTATGAGCCAAATGTTGCCCATCAACCCCTGCTTCTAAAACTCTCCTTAGAGCTCTGAGCAGCTCTCCTGGCATTGGACCTCCCCCATGGGAGGGGAATCTGCAATCTTTTAGAAATCTCTTCTCGTAAGTGACATATTGTCATTTCCGCTAAATTGTACTCACTTCCAAGTCATCCCACACTCAAGGGGTGGGAGTTCCACCTCTAGCAGAGAAGAATATCAAAAAATTGGATGATCCTGTGTTTTAGGTCAACACAGGACCTTTACCCTTGTTCCCACTCCCAAGGGTCACTGCATGATTTTCTCCCGTTCTTTCAGCTCTCTGGTCATCAGAGAGATTTCTTGTGCCCTTTCTGTCTAACACAGTGTCTTCTCTAATCCCTTTCCTCTGCTTTATTTTTCAGAGTACTTATCAGCACCTGACAAATTAGGTGTCATTTGCTTATAATTTATCTCCATACTAGGACATCAGCTTCATAAATGCAATAATATGGAGTGAACCACGTCCCCTTAAATAGATGTGGAAGTCCTGACCCGTAGTCCCTATGAGTGTCATCCTGAATGATAATGGGAGGTTACCAGGATTCTCAGTTAGTATGAGGTAATACCAGAATGGCCGAAGAAGGCATGGTGTGTTTGCATCGTAGTGCTGGAGAAGAATATTGAAAGTACCATGGGGCTGAGCCCCAGTGGTGTAGTGGTTGTGCGCGGGACTGCACTGGAGTTTCAAACGCAGCAAGGTTTGAAACCTTGGGTTGGAGGTTCAAATCCAGCAGCAAGGCTGGACCTCCTACTCCCACCATCAGAGGGCAGTGATGCCCCCAAAACAAAAAAAAAAGTACCACGGACTGCTAAAAGAACAAACTAATCTGTGTTAGAAGAAGTACGGTCGGAGTGCTCCTTAGAGGCACGTATGGCAAGACTGCATCTTACATACTTTGGACATGTGGTCAGGAGAAACTAATCCCCAGAGAAGGACCTCATGTTTGGGAAAGTAGCGGGGTGGTGAAGGAAAGGAAGGCCCTCGGAGGTGGATTGCGAGCATGACTGCAGCAGTGGGTCAGGCATAGGAACAACCGCGAGGACGGTGCAGGGCCTGGTGGCATTTCATTCTGCGGTGCATAAAGTCACCAGGGATCGGCAATAATCCCATGGCACCTCATAGCAACAACTTACCAGCATAGAGTGTTCCCAGTCCAATCTGAGGGGCATCATTATTTAAAAGGAGCACAGACACAGAGCCTTAGGAAGAAAATAGCCACGTGGACAGACAGCAGTCCACAGACGAGTGAATGCTGAGAAACACCTAATGTTACAAGCAGTTGAGAGAGAAGAAGAAAGTTTCTGACTATAGACCCGCGGTTCTCAACCTGTGGGTCACGGCCCCGCTGTGTGTGTCGAACGACCCTTTCACAGGGGTCGCCTGATTAATAGCAGTAGCAAAATTACAGTTATGAAGTAGCAACAAAAAATAATTTTATGGTTGGGGGGTCACCTCTCCATGAGGAACTTTATTAAAAGGTCATGGTATTAGGAAGGTTGAGAACCACAGCTCTAGACTAACCTCTGGAGAACACATGATCAAGCCACAGCCTGACTTCAGTTTCCTGGCCACGAAAACTGTAAGACAATAAATGTCTAATGTGCAAAATACTTTACTATGATAACCTAGGAAACAAATACAGGCGAGAACCTAGTTGTATTCAACTAATTCCCAACCCGTTAGAATTTTGTCTGGCTCTCGGTAAATCCTTGTAGGGAAGAAGAGGGAAGGAGGGAGGCAATTCTGAGTCTGAATGGCTTTCAGAGGGCCACAGCCCTTCTCAAGTAGATTTTCCATCTGGCCTAGCAGAATGGATGCCAGGTGCTGACTGTCAGGCCTAAGTGGAGCTTGTGGCTTTTCTACATGTTTCTTCTTCTTCTTTTTAAATCATTTAATTGGGGCCTTGAACAACTCATCACAACCCATCCATCCATCCATCCATTGTGTGAAGCACATTTGTTGTCCTCATCATGCTCAAAGCATTTGCTGCCTACTTGAGCCCTTGGTATCAGCTCCTCATTTTTCCCCTCCCTCCCCACCTCCCCTGTCTTACGAACCCTTAATAATTTATAAATTGTTACTATTTTTTCATGCCTTACACTGCCCAACATCTCCCTTCACCCACTTTTCTGTTGTCTGTCCCCCAGAGGGGGGTTAATGTGTAGATACTGTGATCGGTCTACGTGCTTCTTTAAGACCGTGTTTCTTAGGTCTCTGATTATAATTGACCAAAATCAAAATGAATGATTTCCCTTCCTTACATATAAACTGGGAATTAAGATAATTTTATGATTCCGTGTCAAATAAAAACCCTTTAAATCCCAGTTAAGAGCTTCATATATAACTCCGTCAACACAACTTTGCTCATTCAGTTGCTCCTCAGTATCCACAATGGGCTCGTTCCCAGGACCCTGTGGATACCAGAATCCACCAAACGCAGTCCCCTTACATAAAAATGATATGGTTTTCACACAAAAACTTGAAGCCTGTGTACAGCTTCCATGGATTTTAAATCATCTCTAGAGTACTTTTACTATCCCTCACTGCCAGAGTCAATTCTGCCTCATAATGATGACCCTATAGGACAGCGTAGAACTGCCCCTTTGGGTTTCTGAGACTGTTCCTCTTTACAGGGCAAGAGAGGCTCACCAGCAGAGCAGCTAGTGGTTTTGAACTGCTGACCTTGCAGTCAGCAACCAATGCATAACCACTATGCCGCTAGTACTGGGTAAATGTCATGTAAACAGCACTTTACCATTCTGCTTAGCCTTGGATTCTAACCACTTCCGCGTGCGCACACACACACACACACACACACACACACAGGCACAATATTTGGTTGAATTACAAGTGCAGAAGCTGTGAATATTGAGGGTTCACTGTTTTTACTTAAGATTCTCTCTAAATTAAAAATCTACAAGTGATGCCAAAAAAAGAAAGAAAGAAAGAAAAAGATCTACAAGGAATTAGATAATGTAATACCTCTGATTAAAAGGACTCTGATGGAGGAGCAAAGGTTAGAAAGAGACATTTTTAAATACACACATATGCCTTTAAGGTATTTGGATTTTTGCCTTGAGTCTTTCTTAACACACACAGACAGACAACTGAGAAATCACAGCATTCATTCCTAATGCTTCCATAAACTGATGTGGTTTCCACAGTTAAATAAAAGTACTTTTGTAGCCAACAGTTGCTTAATCAAAAATCATACATCCACCCAAGTATTCGTCTTTCTATTAAAAACAATGATACCATTCATAATGATTTGGCCAAGAGCCGTGAGATTTTAGTGCTATGCTATGTTGCCGCTCGCCACCTGACTGCACTGCGTCTGTCTTTCTCTGTTTGTTTCATTTCTTTGTGGTGACTTTGTTTGGATTGTTAGCCTTTGTGTGCACCTCCCTACCTGTGGTTGGGTAAAAGTGAGAATGCATTGTTAATATTGTGACACTTGGATTTTCTTTTCTTTCTCTCTTTCTTTTTTTAAGGACAATGACTCTAGAACACATACCTTCCCCCCCCCCCCTCCTTACGATAGAAAATTAAGCCCAGCTTGCATGTGAATGTTAGCTAAGGATAAGGACTATTGTTATCCCTGTGTGAGCGAATCCTGGTGGCAGAGCGGGATAAGTGCTGGTAGTCAATCCACAAAGACTACATACAGTTCAAGTGCTCCAGCTGCTTGGCTTCAGAAAGATGAGGCTTTGGAACAGGCTCCCAGAATGATTCGCAGCCTCAAAAACCCTAAGGATGAGTTCTCTGCATTCTAAGTTCCCTGAGTCTGATTCAACTCCAGAGCAGTGGGATAAAAAAAATTTTTAATGAATTTCTTAATTAGTAAGTACTTTCACAGACCCAAAATAAAACTTCACTAGTACTGATTCATTCTTTCATTCAGATACATTGCTTTGTCAGATATGAGACGCTAAAGATAAAATCAATAGAGCAGAGGGTCTGTTCTCAAGACCCCCACAGACATCTGAGTGAGTGTGAGATGTTCATTATGGTGGGTACAGTAATTTGCACAGCAACCCACACAAAGGAGAGACTTGTCATGCTGAGAGGGGCAGGGAAGCTCAAAACAATAGCTTGTGGAAGCAGCATGTACTATTAGAGTCATAGAGACTCTTCACACTGCTAATGGACTCTTGTAAAATTGTAACTATAGTTCCAGACCATCAAAACTGAATAGATTTGTCCCTTTATATTATTAACTTCCTTGATTCTCGGCTGCATACTCGTGCTGTTCTCGTAGTAATTTCCAAAGACCTGACTGGTTCGTTCACCTATGCCTCAAGAGGATGACAAATATCAAAAAGAAAGAAATTAGAAGTAGGAAAAATGGGACTGAGCCCCGGTGGCGTAGTGGTTGTGCGCGGGACTGCGGCCCACTAGGACGGAGGTTCAATTCCAGCAGTGGGGCTGGGCCTCCTACTCCCACCACCGGAGAGCAGTGATGCCAAAAAACAAACAAACAAACAAAGAAGTAGGGAAAATGTCTGTGAAAGGGAAGTCACGTAGATGAGCTATAAATTTTGAAATTAAAATTTGACACTCTCTGAGTGTGGTGGTGATTGTACAACTCTTCTGGGCAAGATTGAAATGTTGACATGTGAATTAGATGCCAATAAACGATGGTGGGGGGATTGACATTCTCAGCTGGCTCGTCTCTTCAGTGCTTTTGTCCAGGGCGTGCACTGTAGTGCTGGTAGTAACTGGTCACAGTGTGGTTGTTAGGCGCCATTGAGCCAGTTCCAACTCAGCGACCCTGTAGCCAGCCAAAGGAAACTCTCCTGTGGCACCCTCACATCCGTTGCGATGCTAGAGCTCATGATGGCAGCCATGGTGTCAGCCCACCTTGTCGGGGGCCTCCTCTTTTTTGCTACCCCGTTGCTTTACCAAGCATGGTCTCCTTTTCCAAGGACTCATCTCTCTTGATAACATATCCTGATAACAAGTACAGAGGCAACGTCTCACCATCCTCACATAAGATTACTTAAAGCGATGGCTCTGTCAAGACTGTCTATTTCTTGTTGTTGTTGTTGTTGGCATCAGTGCCTCTGGTGGCCGTGGGTGCTACCCAGTGCTGCTCCTGAGAGCCACCGCTGGATTTGAACCGCCAAGCCTGCGGGCCGCAGTCCCGCACTCAACCACTTATGCCACCGGGGCTCAGCCCGATTTCTTGTTGTTATTGTTAGCTGCCTGTGGCTCATGACAATCGGACGCAGAGTGGAAGGAAGTGCTGCCCAGGAGAGCTTTCCAACTAGATCCATGCCATCTTCAGGGTTCTCACTGGCTAATTTTTTGAAGTAGAATACCAACCCTTTCTTCCTCATCTCTCTTAGTCTGGAAGTTCTGCTGAAACCTGTTCAACATCCTCAAGCCTCAGTGACAGATGGGTGGTAGTTGTGACTAGGAGAATGTCAGGGGTTCGTGGAATGTGGGAATTCTGCCTACTACTGAACCAGCACAGCAGCTCCTATTTTATGACATAGTTCGCCGTGACGTGCCACCGCAGAGACCCTACTTGTTCCCTGACGATGGTCTCCTCCTCTTCCTGGGTGCGTGACTAGGTGGCGTGTTTCTATTGCTCTTTACAAGTAGGAGTTCCAACTGGAGAGAGTGAGCCGACGTGAAATGTGCCATTCCCAGGCCTGGCCCATCAGGACGCCCATGCTCCATACCCATTGCTCTTTTCAGCTGGCTGGGATAGAAATGACCTTCATCAAGTGTATGGAAGTCACCAGTTCAGAAGAGCACAGCCTCCATCCGCCTGGATGCCCAAATGACCACATGAAGAAAGCACTCCAGAGGCCCATAAGGTTCGCCTATGTGAACAAGAAGACAACTGTGGTACATAAACTCTAGTCTTGTGTATGTTAGCATCAATTTGTTATCAGTTCCTCTTCTATGGCCCATAGACCTGCCTACCAAACTCAAGTTCACGGCCATCGAGTCGATTCTAATTCAGAGCAGCCCTCGAGGACACTATGATAGAGCTGCCCCTGTGGATTACGGGCATAGAAAACCTTGTCTTTCTCCCATGGACTGGCTAATGGTTTCACCCTGCTGTGTTTAGCAGCCCAATGCCTAATCACTACACCACCGTGGCTCCTCTGTACCTTCTTTGCCAGCTTTAATTTTTGTGTAGTGGAGGGGACACGGAGAGAAATGTAATTATACCACTTGTGTTGAGCATCTCTTATTCACCCCAGGGGACCCACAGCCACTTCTGTACCTGTTTGTGGTCTCTGAAGACTGCCTCTATGGATCATATCGCAGATCAACTCAGCACTCTGTCTGGGAGAGGAGAGTGAAGGAAGAGGGTAAGGTTCATATTTTCATTATCATGACTTCCAATCGACAAGGTTCCTGCCTGTGTTTCCTAACAGAAGGTCACTGCTGCTTCCATTCTGGCCTGTTTTGAGCGGTTCTCTTTCTCCTTTCTAGTTAGGTTCCCTTGCCTTGCCTGTTTTGCCTAGAGGTGCATGAGAGGCCCTACACACTACACTACACGGCGATGAAGTGAAGGTGACAGGTTACTACTTGTAATTACTCTGTGCTCACACTTTTTTATTGACCCTTTGTAAATAAACCTTCCTAGAGTGGGCCTACTTTTAATGTGCCATCTGTTTCCTGTACGCACTCTGACTGAGACAATACTGCTTTGTCCCATACCAAAAAGAATAAGCCATGTTATAAAACCTAACAGAGCCTAGTAAAACACGTACACATTTCAGGGTAGTCAACACTGTTGAATGTTTTCAAGTCAGCTCCAGTTCATCACAAATCTACACGTAACACAGCCAAATAATACCCAGTCCTACGCCATCCTTGAAGTCACTGTGTCGATCCATTTCACTGGGGGTCTTCCTCTTTTTTCTGCTCATCCTTTATTTAAGATCAACAAACAGAGACTATTGGATTGCTATATATATATTGGACAAGACCATGGAAGAGCAGATCAAAAAGGCAGTGCCCTTCACAATAGCCAAGCACAAACTGAGATAACTAAGGATGTACCTAACAAAAACCCCAAAAGGCTCACACAAGGAAAATTATAGAAGCCTACTACAAGAAACCAAAAGCGACTTCCACAAATGGAGGAATATCCCATGCTCATGGATTGGAAGACTCAATAGCGTAAAGATTTCAATCCTACTCAAGGCACTATATACCTTTAACACTATACCAATACAAATAACCAACAACCTTCTTCAAAGAGATGGAAAAACTGACTATCAACTTCATATGAAGAGGGAAGAAGCACAGAATCAGCAAAGAACTCCTCAAGGAGTAAGACAAAGTTGGAAGACTTGCTTTAAAACATACTACACAACCATAGTGGTCAAAACAACATGACACTGATACAATGACAGATATTCAGGCCAGTGGAAAAGAACAGAAACCCCAGAAATAAAACCAGCAACAAATAAACAACTGATAGTCAATAAAGGCCCCCAAAAAAAGTACCAAGAGGGAAACAGATGCCCTCTTCAACAACTGGTGCTAGAAAAAGTGGATAGCTACATGCAGAAAAATGAAGCAAGATCCTTACCTCACCCCATGCACAAGAACAGGTAGAAGCTCTTGGCACACAGAATTTAGGACAGCTAAAACTCTCAGGACCAATTATGACAGCAGCAATAACATAAGGGGAGGGGAAAAGAGGAACAGATCGCAATGATCAACCTACACTTCCCCAAGGGGAACGAACAGCTAACAGAAGCCTAGGTGGAAGGAGATAGAGGATGGTGTAAAATATAAAAATAATTTATAAATTATCAAGGGATCCTGAGGGTGGGAGAATGGGAAGGGGGAAATAGAGGAGCTGATACCAAGAGCTCAAGTAGAAAAAAATATGTTTTGGAAATGATGACAACATATGTACAAATGTCCTTGATACAATTGATAGATAAGAGCTGTAAGATCCCTCAATAAAATGATTTATTAAAACAATTTTAACTGAAAATAAAAAGCCCCTTAACAGCTGATTGTCCCAAAACATCATTTGACGACTTTTTTTTTTTTTTCAAGCACATTTGTACATAAGTTGCCATCATCATTCTCAAAACATTTTCTTTGTATTTGTGCCCTTGGTATCAGCTCCTCATTTTTCTCCCTCCCTCCCCCCATTTGACGTCTTGACTGCTGTTTTATTGAGTATTGATTATAGATCCAAGTAAAATGAAACTATTGACTACTTCAATATTTCCTCTATCATGATGTTGCTTATTGGTCTAATTGTGAACAATCTTGTTTTCATTATGTTGGCATGTAATCCACACCAAAGGCTACAATCTTTGATCTCCTTCAGCAAGTCTTTAAATCCTTTTCACTTTCAGCCAGCAAGGTTGTGTCATCTGCATATTACAGACTGTTAATGAGTCTTCCTCTAATCCTGATTTTTACATTCTTCGGTTTCTTGAATTATTTGTTTAGCATACATATCTAATAAGTATACGAGGATATAATCCTGGCCCACACCTTTCCTTTCTTGTTTTAAACCACACAGCATCTAATTGCCTAACTGTCTCTTGATCTAGGTATAGGTTCTGCATGAGCACAGTGAAATGTTCTGAAATTCCTATTCTTTGAGATGTTATCTGTTATGTGTTATGATCCACACAGTCAAATGCCTTTTACCTGGTTAATAAAGAAGCATCTTTCCGATAGTATCTGCTTTCAGACAACATCAATCTGACGTCAGCAATCATATCCCTTATACCATGTCCTCTTCTGACTCTAGCTTAAATTTCCAGCAGTTCCCTGTCAACATACTACTGAACCTGTTTTTTCATTATTTTATGCAACAATTTACTTATGTGTGATAGTAATTATCTTGTTCAATAATTTCTGTATCCTATTAGATTATCTTTATTTTGAGTAGGCACAAATATGGATCTCTTCCAAATGTTCAGGTAGCTATTTTCCAAATTTCTGGGCATAGATAAAGTGGCCACTTCCAGACTTGCATCTGTTTGTTGAAACATCAGAAGTAGATACCCAACTCTTTCTTTCAAGGTACATCTGGGTAGATTTAGACCATCAACCTTTCAGCCTCTTCTCTTTTTTTTTTTTTTTTGTTTTTTGTTTTGTTTTTTGGTTTGGGGGCATCACTGCCCTGTGGTGGTGGGAGTAGGAGGGCCAGCCTTGCTGCTGGATTTGAACCTGCAACCCAGTGGGCCACACAACCACCACGCCACCAGGGCTCAGCCCCTCAGCCTCTTCTTCTAAGGTGCCTCTCAGTAGACCTACATCTCCTTTTCTTTAGCAACCACCTAGTGACTCGGTATCCCCACAAACCAGTCATTTATTCAATATTGACTCACAGTGAGCCAGTAGAACAGATGAATACAGTTCTTGAGGGTTTGTGGGGCTGTAATCTTTTCAGAAGCAGAGTCCCATAGCTTTCTCCCTTGGAATAGCCACTGGTAGGTTTGGACCACCAGCCTTTGGGTTATTAATAAATGCTTGTTAAATCTGTACATCTCCACTGGTTTAGACTTTTGTTCAAATTATATAGACACACGGAAAGTCCTTCCTATAAGGAGCATGTATAAAACTGGGGTAGAGGTGGACACACATCACTCATCTCTTCTAATTCACACCTCTATGAAAGCTGCAAACACTGAGAAAGGATGACAGAGTCCTGAAAGCCTTTGCTCCTCTCTTCTCCCCCAGGAATGAAGAGGTAACTCATCAACCTGCCTTGAACATGTAGAACTCACTTCAATTTTTAGTTAGTAGTGTTATGGATTGAATTGTGTTCTTCAAAATCCATGTCAAGATCCCAACTCCTCAACCAGTGACCCTTGTGTAAATATTGGAGTTAGAGGTTAAGGATTAGAATTCTAGCACAGGTGATGTAGTGATTAAGCACTTGACTGCCAATTGAAAGGTTAGTATTTCTCAATGGATGAAAGATGTGACAGTCTGCTTCCCCTAAGATTATAACCTAGAAAACCTCCTGGCAATGTCGTCTTTGTCCTAGATGGTCACTTTGAGTCAGAACTGACTCCTTGCAAAGTACTTGTTTTTCTTTGTTTTTATAATCCCACTTAAGAATAGTGTGGGGGTCTTCTTGATATGATCGCTGACAACAAATGTGTACATAAGCAAATGTCTTGAAGAAAGCTGATGGTGCCCAGCTATCAAAAGGTATAGCGTCTGGGTTCTTAAAGACTTGAAAGTAAACAAGCGACCATCTAGTTCAGAAGCAACAAAGCCCACATGAAAGAAGCATACCAGCCTGTGTGACCACGAGGTGTCCAAGGAATCAGGTATCAGGCATCCAACAACTAAAAATTATATCATCATAAATGAGTGGGAGTAAAGAGTGTGATCCCAAAGCCCATAGGTAGGTGAAGCAACATCCCTTTACAGAAGGGTTGTGGGGAGGAGACGAGCCAGTCAAGGTACAGGGTAGCAACAATGAAATATGCAACTTTCCTCTAGTTCTTTTTTTTTTTTTTTTTGGCATCACTGCCCTCTGGTGGAAGTGGGAGGCCCAGCCTTGCTGCTGCTGGATTTAAACCGCCAAACCAATGGGCCACAGTCCTGCACTCAACCACTACGCCACTGGGACTCAGTCTTTCCTCTAGTTTTTAAATGCTTCCTCCCCTCACCCCCCCCCCACTATCATGATCCCAATTCTACCTTACAAATCTGGATAGACCAGGGGATGTACACTGGTGTGGATAGGAGCCAGAAATATGGGGAATTCAGAATAGATGATCCCTTCAGGACCAGTGGTAAGAATGGTGATACTGGAAAGATGGAGGGAAGGTGGAGTAGAAAGGGGGAACCAATTGTATGGATCTACATAGAACCTCCTCCTTGGGGTACAGACAACAGGGAAGTGGGTGAAGCGACATATCAGGCAATGTACAATATGAAAATATAGTGATAATTTGTAAATTATCAAGGGTTCATGAGGGCAGGGGAGTGGGGAAGGAGGGGAAATATCAGGAGCTGATGCCCAGGGCTTAGGTAGGAGGATTTTTCAGGAATGATGATGGAAACAAATGTACAAATGTGGTTTGCATACAATAGATGTATGTATTGATTGTGATGAGTTGTGTGAGCCCCCCCCCAATAAAATGATAAATGAAAAAAGAATAGTGTGGGGGACCAGCTTCCACATGTGAATGGGTGCTAGGAACAGCTGTGTAACTGAAGGGTATTCAAAGAAACATCAGCCAAGGCACACAAGTGGTCACGTCTTCCATGAAGACCAGAACCAGAGAGGGGAGGACGAATGTATTCTCTCAGAGGCTTTTATAATCTCAAGCATGCAAGCCATGTCATCCATGGAAGAGGAAGAGGATGAGGGAGGGACAAACACCCAACAGGGAGGGCATCCTGTGCTAGGGACACATACATAACTGGAAGGCATGTATGTAACAAGGTGGGTGGGTTCTAGAGTTAAGATGCAGCCTAACCTTGACCATCCCTGAGCTGACTGGAACTTAGGTGTGCCTGAGCTCTTCTGCAGGGAACCATCTATGATCCTTATCAGGAGGGAGTGGGCTGCAGTAAGGTTGGTTGCCTGATAGCTCTTGGTGGCAGATAATCTTTGTGACCCCATAGGGGTAGATGCCACATGAGGATTGCCATGGAACCAAGCAATCCCAGTGCTACAGAAGTCAATAGAGAAAGCCTTCCATATAGCTGGTGCCCTGAATTCAGACTTCCAGATGCCTAGGGATAAAATAACTATGAGAAAATAAATTCCTGCTCTTTAAAACTATCAACTTACGATATCCCTGTTACAACAGCACAAGGAAACTAAGACAGGTAAATTTTGAATTAATGAAGCTTTGCTATTATCCACATTTAGTTTTTTCCCCCATAATTTTGCTGGGTCAAAAACCAAAAAGTTATGTGGTAAAAAGTATCTCCCCAACTCAATCCATGTCTCTCATTTGTCCAGTCCCCACACCCCACAGGTAACCACTCTCCTGAATTTCTCACATATACTTAATTCCACACACTAACAAATGCAAATATACATTCTCAATCTTCTCCCATTTTTACTAAAAGAATAACATGGTATGCATAGTCTCTAGAGGAGTTAAACCAGTGACCCTTGTATGTGTGTATGTATATAGAAAGAGATTTATACCAAGAAATGTCTTACATAGTTGTAGAAATAAGTAAATACAGTCTGGTTCAAGCCCATTAGTCAGATGTGAGCTGAAAGCTTCTCTGACTCCTACAGCTGCAGAAGCTGACAAACAGGAAGTGGGATGATGAAGTAGAAGGGCCACAGGCTGGTGGATGCAAAAGTAAATGAATCCAAAGCCTATAGTTGGCTTATGGCCCCTGGGATTCACCAGCACACAACAGGAGATCGACAAATTAGACTCAAGATCCAGCTCTAGCAGAAGGAAAAGGGACAAAAGAGAACTGGGCTCTACTTATGATCTCTCTTTCATATATAAAAAAAGACCACACTCCAAAGGAGGTGTCATCAAGCTTTGACCTGATTGATAGGTTGGACTCTGCCCCTATCTTCACCCAGGAGTGTCTAGTTGACAAATATTCCTTTCACATTTCCAATCTTTTCATGTGTCTCCTTTTTCCTTTTTTTTTTTGGTGGTGGGGGGAGATCGCAAATAATGTTATGGTAGTGTGTATTCAATTTTGATATGATTCAAAATGATTCTGTTGCCATTCTTTTTAACTGTTGACTTTGCATTTTATTTTTTAAAAAACTTTTAATCTGAGGGTTAATGGATATTTGACATTTCCTAAAGGATAAATTAAGGTTAGAGTATAGATCAATGGCCTAAAATGTTATTCAACTTTAGCTTTATGAGTTCATTTCTGGGCATTTATCCATAAGAATTTTGGACGATATCGCAGAGTATGAGTTCATTTAAGAGGAGGAGGAGGCCTATGTGTAAACTTTGCAGCTTCTGCCAAGGTCATTTGGACAAACAAGCACTCTGGAATTCCCCTTAAGAAGTCCATCCTTGGGTACTTCTGATGATCAGTAATGCTTTCATTTTATTTGGGATGCAAATACACTGCTTTCAGCAGAGGTTTACAAGAAAAGGCCAGAGGTCAGTTTGTCTCACTGTAACCACAGTACCATGGACTTTTGAGGCAGACATAATGCACGTATTTCATGACCCTGTTCTTTCCTAGAGAGGCCAGTTGGGGTTCCTTGGCTACTCCCCAGTGTGGAACAGATGTGTGGGATTCTGTATGTTTATCTTACACGTATCTGCTGCTGTTGGAGGCTGGGATTCCACTTGGCCAATAGGGAAACTGCATCCAGCCAACCCCTGATATATGACTGGAGCCAGCACCTGGCAGATTGGCAGGGTTGCTGTATTAGTGTCCTAGAACTAATAATAACAAACGAAAACAAACTGTGTGTCAGATCGGTTCTATGTTGTGGTACCAACTGCAAGGTCAGCAGTTTGAAACCACCAGCCACTTCAAGGGAGAAAGACGAGACTTTCCCACTCCATGAGACAATTCTACCCTGTCCTATAGTGTTGCTATGGGCTTGAATGGCTTATGTGTTCTATTTTTTGGTGCCTTATAAAAACAAATTAATTGTCTCACAATTCTGGGTCATAGGGCACTCTGGGCAGGACACTGTTGCTGGTCTTGTGCACATCAAAAAGTCGGCATTGCCAGTGCTCCCTGGACCCAAAGTCCGGAGTCACTCCAGATTATGGAAAGGAACAAGCAGCTGTTCAGGACGTTTGCTTCTTCAACAACTAGGAAGACGTTGGGAGAACGTCCCCTCCCCTTCAAAAGCTTCAGGTGGAGCTTTCCTGCCTCCTGCCAAGGCTTACATGATAGAACATCATTGCAATTACAAAGGGCTACCCTGATCGCTGACACTCCAGGCCTCTTTGCTGAACGCAGCATAGTGTCATACTCTGATCCTTGATCCTATCTCTGATCTCCACTCCCACTTCCTCCACGCCAGCCTCAATGCGGAACAGCACAGGTGCTTCTGCTTTAGGGCCTTTGCACATGCTGTTCTCTCCTTTGAAATGCTCCCCCCAAATATGTGCGTGGCTCCTTCTCCAATCTTATTCAAATACCGCCTTCTCATAAAGCCATCCTATCGCCACTCTTGCTAACATTGTCATCCTCATCCATACGCATAACTGTCCCTTGCTCAATTTCCACTTTGACATTATGTAATATGCCATATTTAGTCATTTTACATATTTTCTTATTTTCTACTTCCATTAAGAATGTCAACTCTGGGCTGAGCCCCGGTGGCGTAGTGGTTGAGTGCGGGATTGCAGCCCATGGGCTTGGCGGTTCAAATCCAGCAGCAGCTCTCCAGGAGCAAGGCTGGGTAGCTCCCACGACCACCAGAGGGCAGTGATGCCAAGAAAACAAAAAACAAAAAAAGAATGTCAACTCTATGGGATCCAAGTTTCTTTCTGTGATGTTTTAATTTCAATGTCTAAAATGGTACCTGGCATATAAGACCCCTTCCCTAAATCTGCTTTGAGTACAGGTATTGTAGGACCGGTATCAGAAGGAATCTCTTTAAAATCCTTTGTTAGCCAGGCAATTACTCCTCTTGAAGTTTAATCTTACCAAGATGTCTACTATTGTGTTTTCTCACTTTCAATTGTGTCACACATAAAATGAAAATTTCTGATAACTTAAAAGACTTTTAATTTTTTTATTGTTCCCTTCCCTTCAAGCAGACTTATCTGGCATACAAGGAAATTTGATGAGTCATTCAGGGATCCTTTGGTATTAAACCATATCTTATGCCTTGTTCTCTGCACTTCTACATTGAAATTTTGTTGGTTTACTGTACTACTTCTCAAGGTATCACCGCTAGCGTAATAACTTTCAAGGCGGCCTTTTTCATCCTTCCTTCAGATAGTCATTATGCTGGCCTCCTCTCCAATTATGAGGAGTAAAATAGTTCTCAGAAGCCACTGCAGCAAAGCAGCCCACTGTGCGCGTACGGGGTCCTGATGACCCTAGAAGGCGCCACAGAAGGAAGGCCCCATGGATTTGAATGCCTTGAGTGTCAAATCATCTTTTATAAGACAAGCATTTCTGAACATTTTCAAAGTGTTTACCATGTGCAAAACTGGGACTACTCCTTCCTTCTCTGTTTGACTTCTTGCCCTCCCATTAGCGGGTGTGACACCAACCAAGGGGTGAATCAGATGCTGCCATTTGCACAGCGGAACAAGCAGAAAGAGACAGGATGGGAAGGAAAAGATTCATGGGTGTTGGCAAATTCCTCGTGGTCCGCCACATTGGTGGCCCTGGCAGGGAGCACCATCTCCGTGGTCCTAGTTCAATGGAAAACACACTTTCCTACTTTTATACTAATTGGGGGAGACTACCTCTCATCCATCCATTCATGTGTTCACCCACCTAGGACTTTCTGAATCCTCACCCTACACATGCCACCGTCTTTCTAGCACCGAGTAAAATCAAGCTCCAACTCAGGAAGCTTATGAATGGTTGTACAATCTAGTTTCTACAGTTCTTGTTTTGACAACAACAACCATCTAGAGGACATACCTCAGACTGTTGATGACTGTCACTTTTATTGCACCCCCCCCAAAAAAAACGCTTGGTCCAAAAAGGGGGGGGGGGGGCAAAAGGGGAGCTGTGCCTGAGTTCTTATTCATATTCCAAGCAAGTGTCATTGAGACATGTTGAGAAAAAGTGACTGATGTCACTTTACCCGCTTTCTCACGTCAGGCCTCTGTCACTGCCTAACAGCTCATCGTGTTCTGTGCCTTTCCCCAAATGCTGGCACCTGCTATTTTGAGTCATGGACTATTGATACCGATATTGCCACGAAACCAATAGAATTGGAACGTACCTGTGAAGGGGTATGAAGGCTATAATTATTCTAGTGTTTGAGGCAGCACATTGTCACAAAATTCAAGCTCCTAAATGCTATATACATACATTAGCATGTGTACATATATGCATACACATATACATATATCTTCATACTCATACTGTACTTATAGCATTTGTATAGTAGGTATCAATAAGCCTTGGATACAGAGAGTGATTTGGGTGAAAGTTTGCAGAGTAAATTGGTTTTCCACTCAACAGTTCATGCATATTTTGTTTTGGTTTTTTTTTTTTGTTTGCTTTTTGATTTCTTTTTTTTTTTTCAATCATTGGGGGCTCTTACAGCTCTTATAACATTCAATACATCATTTATATCAAGCATATTTGTACACATATTGCCATATTTATTTCAAAATATTTCCCACTTGAACCCTTGCACACTTTGTTTTTGACGTGGATTGGAGTGCCCACAATGTGAGAGCCCTCTGCCCATTTCTTGCCTGTGTTGGCAGGTTCCATTTGTCCTTCTTCCCTATCCCTTTCTGCCTTCTGAGCTGTATCCCTGGTCAAATGCTACCCCTTGAACCTACTGGGATGGTTGATTATTTTATTGTTTGGCTCTAAGTTGAGCGACAGGGCTGGGTTGAGTCCCAGGCTTCAAGGAGGTCTACAGTCTTTTCCCACCAGTCTGCTATCAGATGAGGAACCCTGGTCTTTTGTACCATTTCGAGTTTTGTTTCACGTTTTCCTCCCCCTCTGCTGAGGACCTCCTCAAAGGGTCCCTTTCAGATTGGTCAGACACCATCTAGGTCTTCTGCTCTCACTCTGTGATCCCTTAGTACTTCTGACTAACTGTTGCCTTGTATCTTTGATTTTCTACAGTCCCCTTTGCTCCAGAAGGGGAGTGACCTCTTAAATGATCACTTACTGTTTATTATTTAAATATATGTATGTGTGCAAGTTCTTAAGTTCCCAGAAGGTTTCGGTTTGCTTTGCTTTCCACCTTTGACTAGAGAAACCCCATCTACACACCAAAGAAATTTGCTGTTTTCCAAAGTTGAGGAGGCAATGCTCAATAAGTCTCTGCTTTTTGAATAGAGTTGACACTTAGTGAGCACTAAGCACAGAAAATGTGAGGTTTTGTAGCATAGGTAAGGCTTAGTGATTAAAATAACCTCTTAGAGAAAAAGAAGAGTTGGGACGAGGAAGAGCATATAGAACGTGTAGCTATTTGTCTCCATGAACAACTTTGTCATGAGACCAATAGAACTGGATGGTGCCTGGCGACCATTGCTAAACATTTTAATCAACGATTCCATGGAAGAAGTATGATTCAATGAGAGGAAATGCAAACAGATTTTAAAATTATTTTGCACGCTAGACATTCTGGAGCCGTGAAAGTAAGTAAACCTTTGACAGAATCTTTAAATCTGAAAGCAAAAATACCTCTTGAAATCTTCTTCAAATGCAACAATTTAGCTAAACTTGTGAGGGGTGTTGGAAAAGAAAGCAATCTGCCTTAAGCATTGAGTTCTCTAAAGAACTACCTAGATAGTGTCACGTGGACAAGAACAATTCAAACGTTTACTGTATGTTAATGAAGGAGGAACAACTCCGAAAAAGAGCACAAGGAGAGTTGCCAACTCAGAGAGCATAATCAAGGTCACTAACCTGTCCTGGGAGGAACAATTGAATTGATGTATTTTTCCCTGGGCCTATTTTTGTTTGTTTGTTTTTTTTAGTTTTAGGCATCACTGCCCTCTGGTGATCGTGGGAGCTACCCAGCCTTGCTGCTGCTGGATTCGAACCGCCAAGCCCGTGGGCCACAGTCCCGCACACCACCACTATGCCACTGGGGTTCAGCCCCCCTAGGCATATTTTTAACAAAATACAAACAAAATTTAAAGGAAAAACCATCTCTGAGAACCTGTGTCAAAAGAGATAGACTTTAGGATGGAAGGGGCAGGGCCATTTGGTAGATCTTCAGTTCAGTGCAACATACGTTCTCTTGAAACACTCTTTTCCCCCCTTGCTTCCAAACCTCACATTCTCCTGCAGTATAGTCTGCTGCTATATCTGCGTCTGCTTTGTCAATTGCTCCTCCCCTTGGGCCAAATTCTCTTCTTTACACTGTGTGTGTGTGTGTGTGTGTGTGTGTGTTGACTCACAAATGAGTCACGTCAGCTGAGTTCTTTCCTCTGAACTCCAGCTCCATATGTCCAATGCCTCATTAACATCTTCTCTTGGCTATCTCAAAGGCACTATAGATTCAATTTGTCAAAACAGATCTCATAAATCTCCTCCTTAAAAATCTAATCCTCTGCTGCTCCTGACATCAGTGAATAGTGCTTCCTACTCATTCAGTTATGCAAGCTGAAAATACTAGGGTTATTTTGACACATCCAAATCTTTATTATAGTCATATTCAATCTGTCACCAAGTTTTCACCAGTTTGCCTCCTAAATAGCTCTTCAATGTATCACCTTCTCTGACCCTGTGTTAGACTGAGTTTTCTAGATAAACAAGATACTGGAGAGATATATATGTATGTGTGTATGTGTGTATGTATATATGTGTATATATATATCAAGGAAGCTGCTCAAGCCTGTCCGATTTACATCTTTACATCCACTGGTCAGATGGTAGCTACAGGACCTTCAAACTCATGCAACTGCCAGTCAATGAGACAGGAAGGTGAGGTGAGAAGCTGAGAGATCACAGGCGAACGAGAGCAGACTAGCATCGATCCCAGGTCCGTGACAGCTGCCAAGGTCAGCAGGCCACATGGGGGCCAAGCAAACCAGAGGATCCAAGCAAGCAAGAAGGGGGTAAGAGAGAGACCAGTTTTCCGCAGCATCTCTATCTCCCTTTTTCCAAAATCTTTTTATTGGGAGTGAATACAGATATCATATCATTCGCTAGTTCCACCCCATCAAGCTGCATTGTACAAGTGCTGCCACAATCAATTTCAAAACATTCTTTTCCTTCTTGAACTTCTTGACATCAATTCCCTTTAATCACCACCACCACCACCATAACCACCACTATACCCCCTAGTAGCCCTTATTCTACTTGCTTTCCCTATGGATCCATCAGTCCTGGGTTTCATATACTGAAAAACAGAAAAACATGGGACAAAAATGCATGGTGACCCCCAATGACATAACCCATCTGAGATAAACTCTAATAATAACAAAAAAAAAAAAAAAAGAAAGCAAATGTCTTGAGAATGGTGATAGCAACAAATGTACAAATGTGCTTGGCATATAATAGATGTATGCATGGATTGCAATAAGAGTTGGATGAACCCCGAATAAAATGATTTTTTTTAAAATAAAAAAATTCAGAAAGTGTTAAAAACAAAATCAGAAAAGAAAAACAAAAAAATCAGGCCTAACATACATCAGAGGGGGATCAGATTTTTACCTTTCAACTCAGATTGATCATTTTGATTTCTCCAGTACACTCTCTTTGGTAACCACTTTTCTCCCATCCCTCTATTATGGATAGAAGGAAATCACTGGAGGCTTATTTCCTATGTAGAGCCTTCAAATATTTCTTGGTCTCCCACTGTCATTCATAGTCTTCTGCAAACCAGATTCTCACACTATTCTTCCTTCGATTTTGGATTATATGATTTGTAATCATATGATGTTGGTGTACTTCTTTCATTCAGACTTAGTTGACATTTCACTTAAATGACTGCTTATTTGGAAACAAGTCTTTAAGGCTCAAGACACTATTTGGGGGGGGGAGCATCACTGCCTCTGGTGGTCGTGGGCGCTACCCAGTGCCACTCCTGAGAGCCGCCGCTGGATTTGAACCGCCAAGCCCCCGCAGGCCGCAGTCCCACACTCAACCACTTACACCCCCAGGGCTTAACCCCAAGACAATATTTTATCTAGTAGGCAGGCACCATCTAATTTCTTCACCATACTTTGCTGTAACACCCATATCGTCTCTGATCCCTTCCTGATAACACATAATGAGCAGGGCAATGGTGAAGATTCAGTGCAAGCCCCAAAGCCATTCCTGGATCTATGTGTTTTGGTTTTGTTTTAATTTTTCTTTGGCTTCTTTTAAAATTTCATTATTATTTTATGATAGAAAGTCTTAGTGACCATCCCCCTGTGGCATAATGATCTTCTGTTAATGTTGTCTTTGGAAGAGGGTGGGGACCAACCCAAGGACAAGGGAACAACAAGTGAACTAAAATCAATGAAGAGAAGGGCTTGGAATGCCTAGTGGGGCTTAATCAAGGTCAAAGTACCAGTGAGGAATTACTAAACCTAAATGAAGCCTGAACATGATTGTGGGACAAGAGGAAAGTAAAAGAAAATAGAGGAAAGAATGAGAAGGCAAAGGATATTTGTAGAGGTCTAAATATAGGCATGTGCGTATATATATGTATATATATAATGAGGGGAATAGAACTATTTACTTGCATCTATATGTTAAGAATTAAGATTGCAGATAGACATTGGGCCTCGACGCAAGTACTCCCTCAACATAAGAACACTTTATTCTAACAATCCGGCATTCTGTGATGCTCACATCTTCCCAACACAATCACTGATGACAAAATGGGTGCATATGTAAATGTGGTGAAGAAAGCCGATGGTGTCTGGCTACCAAAAGAAATCATGTCAGGGGTCTTAAATGCTTGAAATTAAACAAACTTTAAGAAGCAACAAAGCAGGCTGAGCCCTAGTGGCATAGTGGTTGTGTGTGGGACTGCGGCCCACAGGGTTGGCGGTTCATATCCATCAGCAGTTCTCCAAGAGCAAGGCTAGGCTTCCTACTCCCACCAGGGCAGTGATGCCCACAAAAAAAGAAGAAGAAAAAGCAACAAAGCCCACATGAAAGAAAACCACCCATGAGGTGTAGATGGGATTAGATACCAGGCATCTAAGACCCAGAACAAAATCATACCCAATATGAATTGGTGTGTGTGGGATGGGGGTGGGGGAATGGAGTGGAGATCCAATGCCCATCTGTAGACAATTGGACATCCCCCTTCAGAGGGGTCCCAGGGAAGAACTGAACCAGTCAGGGTATAATATAGGACTGATGAACCACACAACTTTCCTCTAGTTCTTTGGTGTTTCTTTCACCCCACTATCATGACCTCAATTCTACCTTACAAATAGGATTAGACACAAGGTGCCCTGGTGGCTGTGTGGGTCAGTCATTAAGTTGCTAACCAAATAGGATTAGACAAAAACATGCACCCTTCTACAGATAAGTGCCTGCAACACGGGAAATCCAGGATAGATAAAACCCCCAGGGCCAACAATGAGAGTAGAGATACCAAGAGCATTAGGGGAGGGTGGGGGGAAAGGGAGAATCAATCACAAGAATCAACCTATATCCCACTCTCAGGGGAACAAAAAGGAAAAGTGGATGAGCAGCAATGGAGGACTAAGTAAGATATGAAAATAATAATCTATAACTTATCAAGGGCTTGTGAGGGAGGATGGGTGGGGTAGAGGGAAGAAATGGGGAGCTATATGAGGGGCTCAAGTAGGAAGGGAATGCCTTGAAAATGATGATGGTGGCATATGTGCAAATCTGCTTGACACACTGGATAAATGAATGGATTGTGATAAGAGATGTAAGAGCCCCCAGTAAAAGTATTTAATTTTTTTAAAGATGTATGAATGTGCTTGGCACATGCATGTATGTATCGTGATAAGAGCCATATGAGCCCCATAAAATGATTTATTTAAAAATAAAGCAAGCCTGACTTGCAGCTGTGCTACCATTCACTTGTTAATTTTGAAGATCACGATATGCTAATTGCCTAAGCTTGCTTGTCCTATAAAACTGGCTTACTTCGCCCAAATCAAAAAAAAAAAAAAAAGAACCCCACCCCACCCCACCCCAGAAAAGATGTAACTACTGACACAACGTATGTATGTATGCATGTATACATTATGATTAGAGCTGTATGAGCCCCCAATAAAATGATTTTTGAGGGGAAAAAATAAAAATAAAGCAAAGACTGGACCTCCAATTCCCACCATCAGATGGCAGTGATGCCCCCCCAAAAAATACATACACACACATATATATATATATATACATATTGTCTTTGACTAGCCTCTGTTGTAAATTTTTTAAAGTCTTGTTGAGAGAGGTATTTGGCACCAATGTAGACTAACTCCATAGCTCAGTAACTGAATTATTCACTTATACAGAATCAATCTTTTTGTAACTGCACCCAGTTTACCCAAACAATGGGAAGTGATTGTCAGAGATAATTTATAATAATATTCACTGAGAATGTCAGTCACAGGTTTTCCATTATAATATATCATATAGGGCATTGATATCACAAGCCCATATTTGTCCTTAGAGCATCTCATAAATGAACCTCACCCCCAAGGAGAGATCATTGAATGGGCCCTAATTAAGATGCTGAACTCCACCCATACCTTCCCATGGGTGTACCAAGTTGACACAAATCCTAACCTAAGTCCAGCATTTCAGTTCACACAATGAAGATAAATCCTCTAGCTTTGCATCTTTCCAGATCACCACATTCATTTTAATCTCCTAAATGCCATTTTTCACAGAATAGTCAAATGGGTCATTCAAACAACAAAGTTTTTCAATGGCTTCTGCAACGATCTGAGGATTGTCCTTATTTGATCTGTATTTCCCTCCCTCTTTCTATCCAGCACTCACTGTCCTCTTCTGTCCAAGTTCTGTCTGCATCCTTGACTACCACAAGACCGTTGTCCTTTAGCCTGGAAATCTTTACCACACCTTCTTCTCTGAACATAGTGATTTCTTCCTTCAGCTCACATCTCTCTCTTCCATAGCACTTCCTACAAGAAAGAGCAATAAGTGATGCTATGGTTGGTGGGGAAGGGATCATAAAATGGCATCTTTTTCTCCTGCCTTTGTTTAGAACTAATTGAGAGAGGAGACATGGTGGAAACAATCAGGTGGTGACCAAATGATCAGTTTGATGACCAATAAAGTTGACAAAAGCCAGGTTTAGTTATGGAGTAATAATGGTATCCCCAATGAAGAACCTCTAAATCAGAAAACATTCACCTAGACATTGTCTATGCAGAAAAATTTAGGACTCCTTTAAAAAATTCAAGGCCCCTCACAGAACTCACCTTCTGAGAGAAGAGCAGATTTTGTGTCCCAAGAAAATAGAGAGGTTCCCGCTCCCCTACTCCTGGTGATTTCCTCTTTCCTTGATTAAGTTAGGTTAAGGAATAAGAAACATTTGTCTCCATTACATAGGAGGAGGAGAGCAGGGTGGGAACCTAAGGCCCACTGGTGGGTAATTGGTCACCCCTTTACAGCAGCCAGACAGTGATGATGTATACAAGTTTCCTCTAGTTCCTGAAGACTTCCTCCCCGCCCCCCAACCATCATGGTCCCAACTCTGCCTTGCAAATCCAGATGGACTGGAGAAGTCACACTGGCATAGAGGGGAGCTGCAGATATGGGGAAACCAGGATGGATGGGCCCCTTCGGGCCAATGGTTAGATTGGAGATACTGGAAGGGTGGACAGAAGGGGAGGGGGGGAACCAACAGCAAGGATATATACACAAGCTCCTATTTGAAGGACGGGCATCAAAGGAGTGGGTTGGGGGAGAGGTTGGGCAGTGTAAGATATGACAGAACAATAACAATGTATAAAGTATTGAGGGTTGGAGGGGAGGAGAGACCAGGGGAAGAGGGGAAGGAATGGAAAAGCCGATACTAGGGGCTAAAGGGAAAAAGGTGGACGATTGGAGAACAATAATAGAAGTGGACATGTGAGGGTGCTTGACGAGTATGCTTATTTATATATTGTGAAAAACGATGTATGAGCCCCTAATAAAATGATTGGGAAAAAAAAGAAACATTTGTCTCCAAATGAATAAATAAATTGTTGGCCCTGTAGCTGAATAAATGAGAGAATGAGCATTGACTGGGTATCAAAGTGTCAGGCCCTGTGCCAAGTATTGAAGATGCAAAGATAAATGATACCTTGTATTTATTGAGCACATCCTATGGGCCAGACTCTGGCTCCCTACCTACATGTATATACTTAATCTCAGTGAGCGAGAAATTAGTGTCCACTCACTCTCACCTTTATGTCCCACAAGGGAAGCCCAATTGCTGTGAGACAGTGGGTTTGGAAGAAGCAACTATGTATTCCTATCGCAGCCCCTTCTCTCTTTTCTTGCAGATCTGCCGATCCACAGAAAGGATTCCCTCTGCAGTAAATCAGCAGGGTAAGCTGACTATTCTGTGGGCTTTATTTACTTTTTAATCAAGAAAACCCCAAGACATGCTTATGAGAAAGAAGAAAATGTTCTAAAATGGATTGTGGTGATGATTGGACAACTCTTCTTAATATAATTGAACTACTGAATTGTATATTTGAATTATATGCCGATTAAAATTAAGTGTTTTAAATCACAATAGACTAATGAAAACTTCAGGTGATAATCATGTTGAATAAAAATTACTGAGTAGGGACTGAGCCCCGGTGGCGTAAGTGGTTGAGTGCGGGACTACGGCCTGCGGGCTTGGTGGTTCAAATCCAGCAGTGGCTTTCACAGGAGCAGCAGTGGGTAGTGCCCATGACCACCAGAGGCAGTGATGCCAAAAAAAAAAAAGGTTACTGAGCATTATTAGCTGAACATTATTCTAAAAAATTAGGCCACTTGTGCACAGTATTAGGGCTGATGCTTTGGCCAACAGCATTACATTTCATTTTGATAACTATATTTTTAGAAAGATGCAAGGAATGTGCTTCAGGTTCTAAGAAAAGTCGTAGAAATGACTGAATCAAGAATTTAAAAAGATGAGCTGAGGTCTGGTGGCACAGTGAATGTGCGCGGGTCTGCGGCCCACAGGGTTGATGGTTCAAATCCAACAGCAGCTCTCTAGGAGCAAGGCTGGGCTTCCTACTCCGACCAGGGCAGTGATGCAAAAAAAAAATTTTTTTAAGTTATAATGATGAAAGTTTAAGAGAATTTGCCTACAGAAGAAAAGTCTAAAAAGTTAGCCTTATTAAAATAAGTGATGTATTTTGGTGTGAGGGATGGTCACTCTGCCCACAGAAAGGAAAACATTTAATTTAATTTAATTTAATTTAAGCATGTGGGTTTTTGTTTTTAGAAATTTTAATTTACAAATTGCCAAGTGACACAACAAAACTCATAGTCCTTCTTCCAGCCTGCACTGGCAAATGTTGCTCTCTTGGGTGGTTGACTTGGGTTACAGGCAGGTAAGGCAGAGGACATGGCCCTGGGCTTGGCTCTAACCCTTGTGTGAAAGCACACAATGGTGACTGCGAGAGCAGTGGGGCCAGAGCTGCTCCTGCTGCTCCGTTGGGAAGAATAGTAGCTAGGACTGGGCGTGCTGTCTCCTTCCCTGCCAGTGTCTTCTCATCCCTGTCTCACCCTCTGCACTCTCAGATGCCATAGCTACTTCCTCCCAGTCCTCTAGCCTCCACCAGCAGCTCCAGCAGCAACAGCAGTGGCGGTGACACAGATGACCAGAAGTGGACTCCCATTAGGTGTGTATCTGGTGTCCTCACAATGTCCGAGTCATATGCCATCCTATTGCACAGAATGCATCGTAGATAATAAGCACTGCATATCTGTCCTTTGGTGGCTGGTTTGTTTCCTTCAGTATAATTCTCCACCCATGTCAGAGCATAAATTAGATCATTGTTCCTTTTATGGCTTGATAATATTCAATTAGGGATATCTACTACATTTTCTTTATTCATTCGTCTGTTGATTGGCACATGGATTATTCCCATCTTTTGGCTACTGTAAGCAATGCAACTGTGAACATTGGTGCACATGTATCCATTTGAATCCCCTCTTCAAATCTTTTGGATATATATAAAGAGACTTCAAAAAGCTGTAAAAGAAAATGGAATTGGGCTGAGCCCCGGTGGCGTAGTGGTTGGGTGCAGCACTGCGGCCCACTGGGATGGAGGTTCAATTCCAGCAGCGGCTCCACAGGAGCAAAGGCTGGGCCTCCTACTCCCACCACCAGAGGGCAGTGATGCCCCCCCCAAAAAATGGAATTAAAAAATAATTAATTTTTTGAAATCCCTTTGTACCTAGACAATAAATTATTGGGTCATATCGCTGTCCCACTTTTAACCATCTGAGGAACCCCACGCTGCTCTACTCAGAGCTAGGACCATTTTTCACTTCCAATAGAAAGGTACCCTTACTTGCACTTGCTGTTTTCTGTCTTTTTACTGAGAAGCACCCTCCTTTGAGTTGTTAGGTGCCACCATGTCAACTGTATCTCACAGCTACACATGAAACACTGCCCAGGTCCACCACGGGCTTTGACGGAGCCCATTGTGGCAGCCAATTACTGCCGCCAGGATCAATCCACCCGATAGAGAGTCTTCCTCTTTCTCTCTGACCCTCTACTTTCTTAAGCATGTTGTCCTTATCCGGGGACTGACTTCTGATAACATGTCCAAAGTTTGGGAGGTGAAGCCTGAATGCTCTCACTTCCCAGAAGCGTTCTGGCTGCTCTTCCTCCAGAACCCATTCCAGCTTGCGTGGCTGAAAGACTCCCCGCTGACGCAGCACTTGGCTGCTCAACAGGCTGGCAGTTCAAACCCAGCTGCTCTGAGAGAAGGAACAAACTGGCAATCCACTTCTATAAAGATTAGAGTCAAGAAAACCTTATTTGGTAGTTCTAGTCTCCCTTGAGGGGACTATGGTCAGAACTGACTCATGACATTGAACACCAGTGGATTGGGCTAGTATCTGATTGGGGTTTGGGTTCACATTTCCCTAAGGACTAATGGCCTTGAGCACGTGTTCACAGGCCTGTGGGCCTTTTGCCTTCTTCTTTGGAGAAATGCCTGTTTAAGTCCTTTGTCCATTTGTAAATTTGGCTGTTTGTCTTTTGGTTGTTGATTTATAGTATATTTTGGTTATTAAATGCTTATGAATGTATGGATCATGATGGGAGTTGTATGAGTCCCCAATAAAATGATTCATTTAAAAGGGGAGGAGGAAAGAGGACCTTATACCAAGGGCTCAAGTAGAAAATATTTAGAAATGAATATGGCAACATGTGTACAAATAAGCTTCATACAAATGATGTCTTGAATAAGAGCTGTAAGAGCCCCCAATAAAATCATTGGGGAAAAAAACCTCATGAGATATATGCCTTGCAAATATTTTCCCCCTTTATGGACATTGTCTTTTAACTTTTTCATAGAGTCCTTTGATGCACAACTCTCTACTTTTTTGAAGCCCCCTTTCAATTTCTAACCTTGCTGGCTCCCCGCCTGGCTCATAACCCCCTGTCTCAAGAACTTTGCATCTCTCCCAGGACAGCTTTCTTTTCCCTTTGGCCATTTGTTGACTTAATGACTATCAACCCTGAAATAGGTAGCAGATATAGCAAAGAAGCCTGGTACAGATATCACATGCTTATCTGCACCCCCCAGCCACTACACAGGAGAAAGATGTGGCAGTCTGTTTCAGGAAAGATTACAGCCTAGAAAGCTCTGTGGGGCAGGTCTACTGAGTTTTGCCCAGTCACTATGAGTTGGTGATGTTTTTATTTGTTTGTTTGTTCTTAAGCGGGTACAGCTAATGCCTCGGACCCACAGCTGATTCAGCAGTATCAACATCATGTGGAACCATCTTCAGGTGGGTCCTGCGATCTGTGTTTTACCAAGCCCTCCGTTCATGGGACTAGTTTGAGAAACACTGACCTGCGCTGTTGTTGTTAGCTTATATCACAACGTCATTGCTGTTCATTGTCGTCGAGATTGATTCCAACTACATGGTAATGCCGTGAGGTGATCTTGTGAGGACAGGAAAGAGCTAGGCTCCGTCGAGGGTTTTCAACGCTGTCTACTTTTTGGAAACACGTGATCAGTTCCCCCTCAGGTGGCCTTGAACAGCCAACCTCGTGGCTAACAGCCCAGTGAAAAACCCATGATGCCACATTTATCTTTGAAAGTAGCTCACTTCCAACCAAGATGTATCCCGTATCCTATAGATAGAAAAATCTCCACTCTTTGTTTTGTTTTGTTTTCTTTTTGTATTTTTGGGCACCACTGCTCTCTGGTGGTGGGAGTAGGAAGCCCAGCCCCACTGCTGGAATTGAACCTCCATCCCAGTGGGCCGCAGTCCCGCGCACAACCTCTGCGCCACCGGGGATCAGCCTGAAAAATCTCCACTCTTAATAAGACATTTAATTTCAAACCATCATATTCCTTGACATCCATTCTCAAAGGCTACAAAAGGATTGAATCACAGATTTCCACTGGCTTCCTCACTTTGGTTTTTTTGTTTGTTTGTTTGTTTTTTGGCATCACTGCTCTTTGGTGGTGGGAGTAGGAGGCCCAGCCTTTGCTCCTGTGAGCGGGAATTGAACCTCCATCCCAGTGGGCTGCAGTCCCGCGCACAACCACTACGCCACCGGGGCTCAGCCCTGGCCTCCTCACTTTGAAAGGAAATGAACATCTTGGTAAACCTTAAACAGTTTTGCATTTCTGAGATTTAATCAACCCTTATATCTGAGTCATCATGGGTTGGAATCAACTTGATTTGATGGCAACTGGCTTGTTTGGGGGTTTTATAAATAATTTTATTTATTCTCCAGTGAGAAAATGAAAAGGAGGGAGAAGGGCAAGCATCCCCATTCTTTGTCCACATCTGTGGCTGCCATGGCCCGAGGGAGGAGCCACTAATTGTATTATTTAAGGCTCAGAATTCCTGTACTTCTGGAGTTACCCATGATTCTAAGCTCCACCTCCAATGTTGGCCGTTTAAACCCACCTAAAGACACCTCAGGGACAAAGCCTGAAGATCTGCTTATTAAAGATCACAGCTGTCTGAGACACATGCCCCTAGAGAAGAGTCATGCTCTGAAACTCTAGGCAATGACTCTCCTCTGTACACAAGAGTCATTGGGAGTCAGAGCAACTAGCAACAAGTATTTAAAGTTTGCACCTATCTGCAGGTGTGTGTGTGTTGTATAGCATATTTTGAGGCAGACTTGCTTACCATCCTCTCTCTCATTCTGTGTGGCTTAGTGCCTACCAAGGCCTTAGACATCTCCTATGGGGCAGGGGAGGGACTGAAGAGGAGACTTCACCCAGAATTCCAAGAAAGCTTCATTCTCCAATCCAGACAGATTTCACCCAGAATTCCATCAAGCTTCATTCTCCAATTCAGACAGAGATCTTGGCCTTCTTCTTCTTCTTCTTCTTCTTCTTTTTTTAGTCATTTTATTGGGGACTCATATAGCTCATCACAATCCATACATCCATCTATTGTATGCAAAGCACATTTGTACATTTGTTGCCATCATCATTCTCAAAACATTTGCTTTCTACTTAAGACCTTAGCTCCTCCCTCTCCGCTCCACCTCCCTCATAAACCCTTCATAATTTATAAGTTATTATTTTGTCATATCACACACTATCTGATGTCTCCCTTCACCCACTTCCCTGTTATCTGTAAGGAAACCTCCCACCTTCCTCCCCCCTCTCAGTCTCGTCACTCTCAGCACTGGTCCTAAAGGGAACATCAGTCCTGGATTCCTTGTGTTTCCGGCTCCTATCTGAACCAGTGTACATCCTCTGGTCTAGCCGGATTTGCAAGGTAGAATTGGGGTCATGAGAGGCCCCACTTCCCTTTTGTGATCATATCAAGTACTTTGCTCCACTCTCAATGAAGTAGAACTTTGTTTTGCATCTGACTTTTTTTTTGGATGTGACAGAAACCAAAGCGGTTTCAGGAGGGTTGCTTGGCCCTCCAGGATGTAAGTGTTTGTGAGTTTCTAGTTTAATATACTGAAAAGAAAACCAAAACCTTCCCTTCAACTTCAGATATCACACTTTGTTTCTCCAGGAACTCTCAGTGACAACTGCAGAGCTAATGTCACGTGGGTCTGGATTCTTGGCAGAATCTTGAAAATAAATAATAGAAAGGTCCCTGAACCTAATCTGTCTCCCTGAAAACCAGGACAGGATCATTTCCTACATTAGGCCTCATCTACTGTTTTATCTGATTTAATTTTTAATATTTTGGATAATGACTTTCACAATTTCCCCGAGGAGTCCATTTCATAATCTAATATTTATCTCCCAGACAAGGGAGTGTTTCCAGTAATCAACCCAAATTTTCAAATTTCATCTCCTTTTATTTATTTATTATTATTGTTTTTTAAATAGCTCTACTGGACCAATAACATATGCTTCACGTATTTAATCATTCAATCATAAGAAAAGCTGTGCAATCGTTTCCACTATCAACTTCAGAACATTTTCTTCTCATCTTCATTGTTGTTAGCTCCCCATTTCCTCCAATCTCCCCTGCCAGGTCCCCAGGAAAATATCCATCCAATTATTGTCTCCACAGACAGCCACCAAAGGACAGATATGCAGTGCTTATTATCTATGATGCATTCTGTGTAATAGGATGGCGTATGACTCGGACATTGTGAGGACACCAGATACACACCTAATGGGAGTCCGCTTCTGGTCATCTGTGTCACCGCCACTGCTGTTGCTGCTGGAGCTGCTGGTGGAGGCTAGAGGACTGGGAGGAAGTAGCTTTGGCATCTGAGAGTGCAGAGGGTGACACAGGGATGAGAAGACACTGGCAGGGAAGGAGACAGCACGCCCAGTCCTAGCTACTATTCTTCCCAAAGGAGCAGCAGAAGCAGCTCTGGCCCCACAGCTCTCGCAGTCACCATTGTGTGCTTTCACACAAGGGTTAGAGCCAAGCCCAGGGCCATGTCCTCTGCCTTACCTGCCTGTAACTCAACCCGACCCCCACTTCATGCTCCAAGAATCTGAATGTAATAATGATCATTAAAATCATTAGGGGAAATAAGAAATACAGGGATATCTTCTTTCCCTTAAGAGAAAGTCTTACAGGACCATATAGTCATACACTGCTCAAACAGATGTTTAGTGATGCATACCTATATTGTGCTGTTCCACAGGTATGGAACGTCTATGCATAGAAACAATAGTAGGTTAGTGTTTACCACTAGCTGGAGTGATGAAATGGATGGTTATGGCTTAAAGAGTGCTCGTATTGGATTAGTAATTAAATCATTTGGAAATAGATAGTGGTGATAATTGCACAACATTATGTATAAAGTTAACGTCACCGAGTTATACACTTCCTCACTCCCTGCCTTCAAGTTGATTACACTCATGGGACAGAGTAAAACGGTCCCTGTCAGTTTCCGAGACAAGAAATCTCTACAGGAGTAAAAAGTCTCATCACTTCCCCATGGAATGGCTGGTGATTTTGAATTGCTGACCTTGCAGTTAGAAGCCCAACTCATAACCCCCTATGCCACCAGGGCTCCTTAATTATGTATTTATGCAAGGTTAAAATGGAAAAGTACATGATTAATTATAGGCTAAATGTATGTTTGACCACAACAATTTTTTAAGGGAATAAGGAGAGTAAGACAAATGATGCTGACAAAGTATTCAGGAACCAAGTTACGTGGGACTCTACGGGTATGTAAGGGCAAGACTTTGGTTTTAAAGAGGGTATCGATGATAAGATTTGTACTATTTAAACTTTTATTCTGGTTGAAATACTGTGAACACTACAAAAAGCAAGGAAGATGTGGGAACCCTAGATGCCAAGGTTCTAGATGTGGGAAATCTAGTTGCTGGTCCATGAGGGCTCGATTGAGGTGATAGCAGAAGAAATGGGGGGGGGGGAGTGAGTAGATTCAAAAACATGTAGGCAGTAAAGCCAACAATAAGTGTGTAGGCAAGGAAGCCAACCAACAGATGTAAAGCAGTAAGAAGAGAAGCAAGGTGAGAAAAGTATCAAAGAGGGCCCTTATTGCACCTTTCAGACATGAATGTTGAAGTCCAACGGGGAACATGTGTTGTTAGGTAAGTGAGACCCGGTATATGGAACCCTGAAAGAAAAGGGGACTAGACTGATGGATTATAACATGTACTTCTCTCTGGTTAACAGAGATTCATCTGCTCTGTGTCAGGATCCCTGATAGACTTGTTCCTACTTGTGTGTTCTTTTGTTTGTTTATCTATATAAGACAGGTAATCGTACAGAGACAGTGACGGGACCCATGGTTCCTGAGGGTCATGGGAAGGGAGGAGAGAAGGGCGATGAGCCAGTAAAGAGGGGTACAAGGGAATTGTAAGGGTCCTGAAATGGTGACAAGGATGTAGCTTTTCTAGTCATATCTGATCAGTAGAGTTGTATCTGAGGGGAATTACTGAAAGGTGAATGTTGGGTAAACATGACAGTGGGGCAGGAGGCAAGAAAAAGAAAAGAATTATATATATATATAAATTATTTAAATATAGGTGCATTTGTTTATATACATATATATATAAATGCAACAAGGAAACAGATGGACTTCGAGCCTCAACTTAAATCTTACCTCAGGCAAGGCTGGGCCCCCTACTCCCACCATCAGAGGGCAGTGATGCCCAAAAAAGAAAAAACAAACAAACAAAAATCTTACCTCAGTACAAGAATGGTTTATTCCAATAATATGGCTTTGTGTGACACTCAGAGTCCTGGCACAATCACAGAAGACAAAATGGGTGCATAAACAAATGTGGTGGAGAAAATGGATGGTACCCAGTTACTAAAAAACATAGTACCTGGGGTCTTAAAGACTTGTAGTCCAACAAGTGTCCAACTAGCAGGGAAGCAACAAAGCCCACAAGAAGGAAGCACATCAGCCTGTGTAATCAGGAGATGTTGAAGGGAAAAAGTATCAGAAGTTCAAAACTAAGCATCCAAATTGAGGTGAAGGGCGGGGATGTAGTAGAGATCCAAAACCCACCTGAATGTTAAATGGACAGCTCCTCTCAGAAGAGCTACACAGAAGGGATGATAAATCCAGGGTGCAGTATAGCACTGATGAAGCACGTAACTATCCTCTAATTCTTTAATATTTACTCCCCTTACTGTAATGTTTTTATTTGCTTTATCTCATTAATCATGTTAGACTTGCATATGTTCATTTGTATAATTAAGATTGTCGAATGCATAAAATCCAAGATAGATAACCCTTCAGAAATAATAACAGGAGTGCCCTGAGGGTTGGGGAGCAGCTTATGACTGTATAACCCACTATGCCACCAGCAGAGTGAATTTGAGGGGAGCAAACAACAGAATTGTACATAAATGAATCTATTAGATGATGTAAGATTTAGCAAAAAATAAATAGAAGTTCCTAAGGGGGAAGGAGGCAAGAGAGAGAGGACAAAGGGGAGCTCATATCAAGGAGTTCAAAAAGAAAGAAAATGTTAGCAATTGTACAATACTGATTGATGTGATTGAACTATGGAATGTTATGATATATGTAAGGCCTAACACTAAAATTATTTTTAAGACCAAAGAAAACGATGACTCCTAAATGTCTGATGTATGCAGTTGGATTAATGAGTTATATCTGTGTGAAAAGACTCAGTCTTCAACTGTATGCATGTTGGGTGTAAGTTTCATGTAACTCATCCCAGCAGAGACTTGGCATAAGTGATTAGATATACAAGGCTGAAGCACAATGAAAGATCTGGGATGGTGATTTAAATGTGAGAGTTATTCACATATAGCTGATAGTTGATGCCATGAACCTAGAAAAAACCCTGGTGGGAGATCCATAAGCAAGAAAAAAAGAGATTCAAAGAGCCCTTCAATGACTCCAGCAAACCATGGCCAGGGAAGATCAAGTGAGCAAAAGGATCAGAAAAGACACCGTGGAAGGTCAGGAAAATATATCACCACAAGATAAAGGTATTGTTGCAATGAAAGTGTAGTCACCAGTATGAAAGGCTGTCAAAAAATCAAGTGAAATAGAAGTTAAAGGTGCTCTTTGAACTTGGTGACATGGGAGCAACACAAGACTCCAGGAAGAGTCATTTCAGTGGGGTAAAGAGGCAGAAACAAGAATACAATGGGTCCAATAGTAAAAGAATCATAGGGTGATGGACCACTAGACAATGATGAAGAACAAGCACGTCATTTTGAGGACTAAGTGCCCTTGACACAAGCCATTTCAAACACCTCATATGCATGTGAAAGTTCAACACTGGGTAAGGAAGACCAGAGAAGAATTGATGCATTCAAATCATGGTGCCTGTGAAGAATACTGAAAATCCCACAGACTGTCAAAAGAACTGATAGATATGTCTGGACAGAAGTCCAACCAGAATGTCTCTTAGAAACGGGTGAGACTCTGTCTCATGTTCATTGAACACATCACGAGAGACCAGTCCCTGGAGAAAGACATCATCCTTGGTGAAGTAGAAGGACATAGAAACAGAGGAAGTCCCTGAAGGAGATGGATCAGCACAGTGGCTGCACAACGGGCTCAACCATCAGAACAATTGTAAAGATGGCACAGTATCAAGCAGTATTTCTCTCTGTGGCACTTAGGGTTGCTGTGGATAAGAATCAACTCTGCTGAGCCCCGGTGGCGTAGTGGTTGTGCGCGGGACTGCGGCCCACTGGGACGGAGGTTCAATTCCAGCAGTGGGGCTGGGCCTCCTACTTCCACCACCGGAGCAGTGATGCCAAAAAAAAAAAAAGAAAGCAAAAAAAGAATCAACTCTTCAGTTTCTAAGGATAACAACAACAATCAAACGGCAATGAAGACTGTGAGTATATAGATCATGCTTTTGAGAAATCTTGCTATGGAGTGAGAGCAGCTAGGGAAGTAGTAAAATCCAAAAAGGAACTTCTCTCCAGACCTCTCTACTGGGGCTTTCAAATGAGGAGAGAGACTTGAGCATCTTAAAATGCTGACAAACAATCTGTGGGTTAGGGAGAGTGTCTGAAGACACTGGAAACACATAATTGAGAATTTACACATCGGTAAGATGAGGATAAGTCAAAAAGTACTTCTATAAAAAGACCATAGAAACCTTTATTGGATAGCAACATAAAAATGTGAACCTTGATGCCCGCCCCCCCCCCAAAAAAAAAATTTGAACCTACTGGTTCTCCAGCTAGCCTTCAGCTAGGTCTACCTACCTCTGAAGGTTGTGTCTCCTGAACGCCACCAAGAGAATTCTACATGCTTGGATTTACACACCTTAAAAGGACAGCTTTGTTGTCCTCAAGAGATTAAAATCCTACTTCTTTAAAATGTCCTTTGAGTTTGGGGAACAAAAGAAAATATGAATGGACAAGAGTAGGGCTTTTAGAGAGAATTTCCAAATGAAGTTCTCATAGGACAGCTCTTACTACCCTCAAAGAATGCAAGTGCATGGCATAATGGAAAAAATTCCTCTCCACAACTTCCTTGACTTTTTCCTTAAAACTTCCTAATAAGCCCCCATGATCATCCTGTGACCTCCAAGAAAATCTATCAAGATTAACGTGTGGAATTCCCAAAATACATAATCTCCATAATCTTCTGAATTAATCTCTCCACTTTGACTTGAACTGGCCCAGCAGATCATGAAAGTGACTGTGTTTTGATGGTACCTGGATCTCTGGATTGCACTGGTAAACACAAAACAAAACTTGTTCTCAGTTATAATTTGCTTCATACAATCTTCGTCATTGACTTTGATCTTGCTTAAGAGACTGGGCTGAGCCCCAGTGGCATAGTGGTTGTACGCGGGACTGTAGCCCACTGGGATAGAGGTTCAATTCCAGCAGCGGCTCCACAGGAGCAAAGACTGGGCCTCCTACTCCCACCACCAGAGGGTAGTGATGCCAAAAAAAGTTAAAAAAAAAAAAAAAAAAGAGAGACTGGTGGAAAGACCAGCTTTTTGAGCCAGCTGGTCTTTGCGAAACACTTTTGACACCCATCAAGCCAAAAGCTTACAGAGGTCAAGATGTTTACTTAAAATTGAAAATGCCAAACAATGTGAGATCCTAACTCCAGAAGCTACCAATCGTAATTCTGCACAAGGTTCTGGACTTTAGCACCAATTCTTCATTTGTCAAGATGAATAATTTTCCCTCTCTTGATTCATCTTTGAAGTCTACCCAATATCTGTTTAAATTGTTTGATCCTTTGCAAAATTGTTTTCTGTGGAGCAGCTTTCCCACAAACTTTTGGCAAAGCTTCAATAATTCTGGAAGACATCCACTTGACTTTTGTTAAAAATTTGGTGTTAGCTCTGACCGAAAAAAAACCTATTTTTTCATGGCACAAAGGATTTTTTTAAAGGCTCCCTACTGAGACAAAGATAAATGTATTCCTGAGACTCATTTGCGGGGATCTACTAAAAAGGAGACATGCCGAAACTCATTTTGTTTGGAATAAATCTGTTCATGTATGAACTGGAACCCTAGAAATAATACTTTTTGACTTGTCTGTTTAGGAGTGAAAGGGATGAAGTACACCAATGGATTAATCTTTGATGAGAACCTGGAAACCTCTTCTGCCTCAATTCAGGAAAGAACGAGAGGGCAACTCAGCAGACAGAGGTAGAATTGAAGGCTTGGTAGCACATGACCCTTCTAATGACTTTGGTTTTCCATGGGAAGTAGGAGAAGAAGGCATGGGAATGTGAAGAATGGGGTTAAATTGTAAGATACAAGAGGTAATAGTACAAGAACCACGGAGAAGATTGGGGGGAATTTTTTTAATGCGAGGGGATGGAAAAATCATTGTTTGAATTCAAGCTCATTTTCCTAAAATGACATTCCTGTGTGAACATGAGCATAATGTCTGAATACATTGAAACCTTGATCTTCATTATTTGAAATTATATTTGAGTAGCACCTACTCACAAAAATTGCATTGTAGCCCCATAATCAATACTCCTCTCTTTTTCTCAGTCATTTGTAGACATCTGGGTGGAACAAGTAATAAAATTACATTGGTTCTCTGCTGAGGTAAGAGGTAAAATTAGCTGGATTCCAGGAAGCAGTAGAGGACCAGGGTACTTGGATGGGAGGGGAAGCTGAGAGTGGCCACCATGGAGCTGTGTAAATGGCAGTCATTAGGCCTTGGAGTGAGCGGGGGCGGGGGGACCCTGGCTTGGTGGGAATGCCAAATCACCATATATTAGGTCACTCAATGCCCTGCTCATAATGGCATCACAGATTTAATCTGTTGGGCAGGGATCTGAACTTGGAAGAACTGATCCAGGAAGTTTCCCCTTGGCACCAAGCCCCATACATAGGGTAAACAGAGCTCAAAAGAATGGGAGATGGAGGGACTGAGCCCCGGTGGTGCAGTGGTTGTGTGCAGGACTGCGTTTGATGGTTCATATCCAGCAGCAGCTCTCCAAGAGCAAGGCTAGGCCTCCTATTCCCACCAGGGGGCAGTCATGCCCACAAAAAAAAAAGAATGGGAGAAGAAACTGTACAGGACCACACCTATGGGCTGCGGCTCAAGTGGAACTGTCCTCACAGAGACTCTTCCTACCAACAGTGTTCAGAGGGGGATGGTTGACAATACTTTACCTTTTTGTTTTTGTGGGCTTCTATTTTTCTGCCTTTAGTTTGTTTTTGCTTCATTTTGTTTCTGTGTTTGTTTGCTGGTCCTGTTGGTGGTGCAGTTGGTCTTATGGGGTTTGGCTTTTGTCATGATAAGGCCATCAAAGTAAACCTGAGTCGTGCATATCCCACTAATAGGCAGATGGATTCGGGACTCCCACTTACCGCCAGCCCCAATCCAAGAACAGTTAGTTCTGATAACATGGCCCTGCTCGATACTCACCTTCATGAAATGATCACTAGAGACAAGTGTTCATGAGGAAGGGGAGGGTTGGGAAGGAGGGGGAAAAAGAGGAACTGATAATAAGGGCTCAAGTCGAAAGATTATGTTTTGAAAATGATGATCACATCATATGTACAAGTTTGCTTGATATAATTAATAGCTTGTTATAATATCTGCAAACTTCCCAATACAATTACTTTTTTAATAATAAATACTGAGGTGGTCTTTTCTCTCAATCATTATTTGTATTCTTATCTTCATATTATTATTCTTTTATCCTTACCACTTTATTTTGTCTTGTCCATTTATTGTTTCTGTTGGGTTTTCCAGTTTGTGAAGCACAGAAGGAGTAGATGCATAGAGATAAGAACTGATGCAAGGGATTATAGGCAAGGTGGGGTGAGGGGTGGGAGATAGGGTTGGGGAGGAGGTTGGGGAGCAATAATGTGTGTGGTAGGCGGGAGGGAGCACTAGAACTGATTGTGACTATACAATTCATTTTAAAATTGATTTAACCATGAAATAAAAAAAGAAAGAAAGGAGATGCTTTAAAATAGATTGGGACAATGATTGTACAAATCTTCTTGATATTATTGAACTATTGAATTGTATGCTATGTGGATTATGTGTCCATAGAACTATTTTTAAAATCACAAATAGCATATTAACAAAGGCTACCTAGCAGTTTCTTACATATATTAATAAATAATAAGATTAAGCTCTAAAAAATAATTAGGCTGGGGGAGAGGGAAGGGAAAAATTAGGCCAAGGGTTCAAGTAGAAAGAAATTGTTTTGGAGATATTGATGTATCATATGTACAAGTGTACTTAATACTATCGAATGATGGATTGTTAGAAGACTTGTAAGAGGCCCCCCCCACACACACACACAATATAAAATGATCAATTTTTAAAAATTAGGTTGGTTTCATGTTAGACAATTCAGCATTCAGGTAATTTTGTAATGAAATTCATAAATGTACTTGTTTGTCGTGCAAATTTCAGAGGCATTAGGCCACTACATAAGCATGAAAACATAAGAATCACATCAATATTTACATGTTATATTTTAGTCTTGGGTCTAATAATCTCTAGAGTTTAAACTTCTCAAAGGTGTGCATCTAAGACTAGAATCTGCGCTCGTCTAGCGAGCCATAATTTAACAATTATTTATTGAGCAACAGCTGTTTGTCTCGTACTGCACTAGGTGTTGGGACATGGCTATGAACAATGCATAATAGCAGGCCCCCAGCCAGAGGGAGCTCCACCCCACCAGACTGCACCACCAGCAGTGCCCATTAACTGAGCCTCACACTCTCAGGGAAAGGTCCCGCCCTTTATGGAGGATGGCAGAGAGGAAGGCTGGGTGGGACAGAGACAAAAGAAAAAAGATCATTTCAAAGTTCGGTAATTTTTTTATTATTATTTTATTGGGGGCTCATACATCACTTTTCACAATATATAAATACATATATTGTGCCACGCTTCTTCACATGCCTGCTGCTGTCATCATTCTCAAAATATCTACTTTTCCACTTGAGCCCTTGATATCAGATTCTCATCTTTTCCCCTCCACCCCTGCTCCCCACTTCCCCACCAGCCCTCAATACTTTATATATTATTATTATTTTGTCATAACTTACAATGCCCGGTGTCCCCCCTCGCCCTCTCCTTCAATGTCTGTCCTCCCGGTAGGAGGTTATGTGTCGATCCTAAAAGAAGCAAATGCCCCAACAAAATCATTGGGGAAAAAAAAGTAGGAAAACAACAAAAACAATAAAACAAAATCTTAAAGAACTGTAGAAATGTCATGACTTGGGGTTCATTCTAATTCATGTTATTTATTATACGGCACCTCCAAGCATATGGAAAGTTCTAAACTCCGTGCCAGTGAATATGCTCTTATTTGGAAATAAACAATTTTATTTTTTTGATGTTTAAAAAATAAAGAAAAGAAGCAACTGAAATAGAACATACCTGTGGGGCAAAGAAAAGCTAATTCAGATTTCCTATTCAAAGAGCGTGAGGAAATAGAGTCCCGGAAAGAGCCATCAAAAAGCCTTCCAGGAGGAGAGCTGCCTGGCTGAGGAACAGTAAGTCAGAGAGGTCAACTGGGGCCGCACTTGGTGATGCACTGAAGTCCAAGGAAGAAACTGAGCTTTTTCTTCTGTGTGTCACGGGGAAGCTGCTGGGAGTTTTGAGAAGAGAACAGTGGCGATTCACACACCTAAATATTTACGTATTTCAAGGATCCCTCTGGCTACTGTGTGGGCCGACCTGAACGGAAGAGGGAATGAGGGGAAAGACTTCCCAGCCAACCCGCCGCCATCACGGGGATTCGGACTCAGAGTCACCCCATTGGACAGAGCAGAACTACCGGTCAGCTTTTGGTGGCTGGAACTGGACACCTCTAAGGGGGGCAGGTAGGCGTATCTTTCTCCTGAGAGGTAGCCCCCTGCCCAGCCAGGACACCTTCCGTCGTTGGCTATTTAAAGAAATAATCCAGGAGCGAAGACTATGGGCCAAGAGCAGCAACGGTGGGGATGGAGAGAAGTGGATTCCTTGGGGATCTGTTTGAGAGAGAGAGACCAGTGGGACCTAGCATTAGGCTAGTCGCTGGAGGGAGGGGGCAATGAGGAAAATGGAGAATAAAGACTCCCTCCCTGCGTGGGATTGGGCAAATCTACCGTTTACTAAACCATGGGAGAGAGAGAGAGATGTTGGAGGGTAAAACCGGTGTTTTCTCTGGCACATGCCTATTGCACATGTCGTCATGCTTGGAGCGTCAAAGAAAGAAGACCTGCGATTTAATACCCATCAGTTTAATTCACAGCCATCGAGCTGATGCTGGCTCAGAGCGACCCGACAGGACAGCGTGGAATTGCCCTGTGAGTTTCTGTGGCTCTACCTTGAAGAGGTGTAGAAAGAAGAGGGAGGTTTCAAACTGCTGCCCAACGGGCATCCACTCTGTCCCTGGGCCCTGAGGACAGAGCGAGTGTCTTAAGCCTCCAGAGAGCAAGAGGTCGTCTAGGGAGAGAGTGTACACAGACAAGACAACGGTCCTGAAACAGAGTGCTAAGATAGGAATTAGTGGACGACCAGTCGAGGAGAGAGAAATCAGAGGCCAGAGATGGAGAAGAAAAACCAGGAGATAGTGATTTCTATGGGGCCCAAGAGCGGTAAACTTTTATCAGGGGAGAATGGTCAACTGTCTGAGGACGCCGCTGAGAGGTTCAATTAGACAAGACTGGAAAAGGCACCAGTCGTTTGGTAATATTAAGGGCGGTTTCCCTAGAAATGGAAAGAGGCCTAATTGGGGTGTAGGTAGAAAAGTAATTTATAGCTGAGGAAGTGAGGATTAGTCATGGCTTTGAGTGGTCTTATATATTCAAGGGCCCATTACAGTACTTGGATAGTAAAGGGATCTGTATAACCAGTTGTGGGTTTTTTTTTTTCTTTAAAGGGAAGATGACTTAAATGGTGGTGGGAAGATCAAGGAGAGAATGGGATAGAACGGGGAAAACTGAAGATGTAAGACGTGAGGATACCCTAAAAGTGCAGAGTTGACTCCAAAATAGAGAGGTTCAGGCACACCTATTGAGGTAGTTTTGTCTCTATAAGAATGGTTTGGGGGCTGAGCCCCAATGACTTAAGTGGTTGAGTGCGGAACTGCAGCCCACAGGCTTGGCGGTTCAAATCCAGCGGCGCCTCTCAGGAGCAGCACTGGGTAGCGCCCACGACCATCAGAGGCAGTGATGCAAAAAAAAAAAAAAAAAAAACCTTAAAGAATGGTTTGGGGCTGAGCCCCGGTGGCGTAGTGGTTGTGTGCAGGACTGCGGCCCACAGGATTGGTGGCTCATATCCAGCATCAGCTCTCCAGGAGCAAGGCTGGGCCTCCCACTCCCACCAGAGGGCAGTGATGTTCCCCCCCACACACCCCAAAAAAACCAACAAAACAAAAAAACAAAAAGAGTAAGATGTAGACCCTGATTCAGTAAATCAAGGGTAGAAAAGCACGTAGCTGAGTTGCAAAAACCGGCCAGAGAATCTGGTTCTTTTAAAATTATTATTAAATACTTTTTTCTTTTTTTCATAAAATTTTATTGATGCCACTAACAGCTCTTATAACATTCAATTAAGCATATTTTTACACGTTGCCACATTCATTTCCAAACATTTTCTACTTGAACCCCCGGCATAAGCTCCTCCTTCCCCCTTTCCTCTAGTTCTTTTTTTTTTTTAATTCCAGCTCTTCCTCCTCCCCCATGAACCACTAATAATTTACAAATTGCTATTATCTCTTCATATCATACACTGTCCAATGTGTCATCTCACCCATTCCCACCCCTGTTGTCCACACCCCAGCCCACCGACTATCATGATCCCAATTCTACCAGACAAAGCCAGCTAGACCAGGAGATGTACACTGGAGTCGGAAACATGGAGAATTTGGGATAGATGATCCCTCGGGACTAGAGAGGGGAGTGATGATACTGGGCGGGTGGAGGAGTGGTGGAGTAGAAAGGGGGGGACTAATTTTAGGGATCTAATATTATTAAATACTTTTATGGGGGGTTCATATCTCTAATCACAATCCACACATTTATCCCGTGTGTCAAGGAGATTTACACAGATGCTGCCATCATCATTTTCAAAGCATTCTCTTTCCACTTGAGCCCCTGATATCAGCTCCCCATTTCCTCCCCACACCCAACCCAACGAACCCTGGATACATTATAAATTATTATTTCCATTTCTTTTTTTTGGGGGGTGGGGGCATCACTGCTCTCCGGTGGTGGGAGTAGGAGGCCCAGCCCCACTGCTGGAATTGAACCTCCATCCCAGTGGGCCGCAGTCCCGCGCACAACCACTACGCCACCGGGGCTCAGCCCTATTTCCATTTCTTACATCATCCTCCATCACCCACTTTTCCATAGTCCGTCCCTCTGAGAGGAGGGTCTAGGTTGATCCTTGTGCTCAGTTCCCCTTTCTCCCCCACCCTCCCCTAATCCTCCTGGTATCTCTACAATTATTCTTGCCCCTGAAGGATTATCTATCCTGGATTCCCTGTGTTTCATGCTTTTATCCAGAGCAGTTTGCATGTTCTGGCCTAATCCAATTTGTAAGATAAAATTGAGGTTATGAAGTGGGGGAAGGAAGCACCAAAGAACTGGAGGAGAGTTGTGTGTTGGTGCTACACTGCACCCTGACTGGCTCATTTCTTCCCTGTGACCCCTCTGTGAGGGGATGTCCAATTGTCTACAGAGGGACATTAGGTCACCACTTCATGGGAGGCATCGAGAACCTAACTCTTAATGAATTCTTTGCTGAATTTGGCTCAAAAAACTGAGAGAAAGTGTTTGCAGTGACACCTCCCAGGCACCAGATGGCAACATTCAGCTGCTGACTAGTTCTTTGTCACCTGAGAGCCCCTTCTTGGGAACTGGTAGTTAAAAAGGCACCTTTGTCCCTTCAACTTGATCTGGGTTGGCCCTAGGACAACTGGAACTGTAGATGGTTTTCTGGTTTGGCTCTTTAAGTGGAATTGCCACTTTCTGTTTGGGAAGAATGAAGCGTTTATGCTCTTGAAGGGGACCTTGTGATACAGGACAAAGGGTAGGGATCATTTCCCAGAATGGGGTTTGGGAGTCAGCAGTTTACCTGTTACCAAAGACTAAAGGAACCAGCCCGTCAGTAAATAACCCTGAAAGGCAGGGTGGAGCCTAGTGTGTTTATTAACAAGGAAATGTCAACCAACCAAATCCAGGTCAGAGTTTTCTGTTCTCTTGCAAGAACTCTGCATGTGGGCAGCTGTGGAGTCTGACCTCTGTCATATGACCTTCCAGTGACTTCTAAGTGGTTGCAGCGCTGTCCCCAGCCCAGCTGCCCTGCAGAAATAACTGTGGGCTGAGCAAGTTGGCATCTGTACGGTCACCCCTGGGTTGCTCCGATCCGTCTCTGAATCTCAGTTCAAGTTGGACTGAAATAATCTCTCAATCACATCCTTCCTCTCTTACATCCTGGCCTGGATCCGACCTCCCTGGAGGGTGTCCATCTGAGCAGCACAATAACCCAACCAGCCCCTCCCGCTGATTGAGCTGCCATGGGCTGGATTTGTTGACACACGGATGCACTTCATCCTGCTCGGCCTCTCTGCTTGTTTCGGGGCCCATCCCTGCACACTGAGCTGGCTGCTCCAATTCCCTATGAATTGGGGGACTTGTCCCGGGAAGGTGTCTTGGTTTAGACTTTTAGCAACTGTTGTTATTAGTTGTCAAGTAGACCCCCCAACTCATGCCAGCCCCATCCACCCATCCACCACCTCTCTTTTCCCCTTAGTCTGTACTTGTGCTTCAGTTTGCACTGCTAACCACAAGGTTGGTGGTTCAAACACACCACCATTCTGCAGAAGAAAGATGAGGCTATCTGCTCTCAGGAAGACTGACAGCCTTAGTGTGTTAGTCTGCGTAGACTAGAGAAACAAACTCATAGACACATATATGAATATAAGGGTACAGTTTATATACAAGAGGAATGGGACATTGAGAAAGCATCCTAGCCCAGTCCAGTTCAAAGTCATAAGTCCGATATTAGCCCATATGCCCGATATCAGTCTATAAAGTCTCCTTCCGACTCACAAAGTTACAGGCCGGTGGGTGCCGAGTCCCAGTGCCGACAGGGGTCTCCCCATGGCTCCTCGCTTCCAGGGCTCAGGGTCCATCAACAGCATCCAGTGGTGGTAGAGGCAACTCAGCACTGACCAAGATCTCCATGTGGCTTCTCCAGCTTCAGAGGTCTGGTTCCATCAGGGTAAGGCCCTGTGGCTTCTCCTCCGGCTCCTTCAGCTCCTCGGATGTTGCCATCTTGTCTTGACTGTAGTTCGTTGTCTCTGAGACTAACTCCCAACAACTGGGGAGATATCTTCTCATTTCCATGAGGGAAATATCGTGAGATTTCCCAGAAGTCTCAGGAGAGAACCATGCCACACAGAGGCCTCATTGGCTACTCAATGGCCATCTCCAGATTAACAGGCTAGATTCCACCCTACATCTCAATCATGAAATTAACATAAACACATGACCGCCACACTCAAAAACCCTGGATAGGGTCACTATGGATTCATCGGCAATGGATTTGGGATATGGGTTCCTCGTGCTCAGGTCTCCTTTGTTCTGAAAACACACATGAGTTTCTATTGCAAATTCCAAGTGACCACCCCATTTCTCGCTTTCCTTCTCTGACAAACCCACTTTCCTTCTTCAACACTTTGAAAACTTCAGTGAACCTAACCAGTCGTGTGCTCATCAATCCCTATATTCTTCTGGGCTTCTCTGTATCATTCCAGGTTGCTGACCACCCTTCCTTTGAGACATTCTGTGTGTGTGGGGGGGGGTGTGTGTGTCTTGCTTGTCTTTCTCTTCCCAATGCTCATCATTCCTCTCTTATTACATGCGATGGTTTCTTCCTCTTTCTGCTTCTGAGACACTGTTACCCCACAGTCGATTTCATTGGAGGAGTCTGAGCCATGCAGTAAAGCTGGATGTTATGTGAATGACTGCTCTGTGCCATACTATCCGATCATGGGGTTGCCAGCAAGTTTATCTAACTGTCCTATAAATGTCTCCATTGGGGTATACTCCTTTCACCCCAAATTCAGTATTTCCTTGTAAAAATTCTCTCGTGCTCCCTGAAATCAGCTCCTTTTCACTTCCCAGTGCAGTCCCTCCACTGTTCTGCTTACACAAATGAACAGGTGAACATCAGGGAGCACTTACTGACCGCATTTCAGACCTAGGATCCAGTTCTTCCGCACCCCAGTTGTATAATTAGGGCACATTATCTAACAGATAAGAAGCCCTGTGGTTCAGTGGTTAAGCATAGGTACTAATCAAACATTTTAAAGAAAGTATGTGGCCATCAACTTTCATTAATAATATAGCTTGGGGGGGCTGAGCTCCGGTGGCCTAAGTGGTTGAGTGCGGAACTGCAGCCCGCGGGCTTGGCGGTTCAAATCCAGCGGTGGCTCTCAGGAGCGGCACTGGGTAGCATCCACGACCACCAGAGGTAGTGATGCCCACAAATAATAATAATAATAATAATAATAATAATATAGCATGGGAATTCCTATGGGATAGTTCTATTGCCCGACAAAGTTGCTGTGTCAGAATCAATTCAGTAGCACACAATAACAAAATATATCCTTGGGCTGAGCCCCAGTGGCGTAGTGGTTGTACAGGGGACTGCGGCCCACTGGGACGGAGGTTCAATTCCAGCAGTGGGGCTGGACCTCCTACTCCCACCACCGGAGAGCAGTGATGCCCTCCCCCCCAAATATATATATATATACATCCTTATCATCTGCCCATCCACCACCATCAAGCTGATTCTCATTCTCCGTGACCCTGTGGAATAGAATTGCCCTTTTTGCCATCTTTTCAGCTTCAAGGGATTGTGGGTTTGAACTGGTGACCTTGTGGTTAGTAGCCCAGAGTGTGATCCACTGTGTCTTGAGGACTCCTTAGATAACCACCAGTTAATTCAAATAAGAATAAAAATAACTCTAGGTTATTGTGAGGTCCACATGAAATGTCTATCACCTGAAACATCAAAAATGTTCAACTGTTTCTGATAGTAATTCTTGACTTCCTTTTCAACCCCATCCCACCCTCACCCCCAACAACACCCCCGTATTGCCTGCCTTCTCGAGACAAAGACACATCCTTCCATGTAAGTAATGGACATGTCCAAACCAGTGTTTAGGATTCTAGTGCCTAGCTTTTTCAATCCATGTATAATTTACCAGATTCATCTTTTTTGAGCACTGCTTTCAGGATGTTACTAATGTACACTAACTTGTAAATACCGTCCTGTTTTATTTTTCTCCTCTTTTAAAAAAAATCATTTTATTGGGAACTCTTGTAACAATCCATACATCCATTGTGTCAAGCACATTTGTACATATGCTGCCATCACCCTTCTAAAAAGTCTTTTATTTCAAATTCCCACACAGATAAAAGTGTCCATTCATGGGGCTGAGCCCCGGTAGTGTAAGTAGTTGAGTGCGGGACTGCGGCCCACGGGCTTGACGGATCAAATCCAGAAGCGGCTCTCAGGAGCAGCACTGGGTAGCGCCCACAATCACCAGAGGCAGTGATGCCAAAAAGAAAAAAAAAAGTCCATTCATAGTGCCTTTGGATTTCATTCCACCAGGTCAAACTGTTAATCAAGTTCTCTATTTACAGGTTCTGAAAAGATTACTTAACAGTGTGTCACCAAAAAAAGCCTGATTTGGGGCAGACTGGAACCTGGTTTCACCACCACGATAATGCACCTGCTCACACAGCCCTCTCAGGGCACCAGTTTTGGCAGAAAACAGCATGCCTCTCTTACCCCAGGCACCTTACTCCCCTGACCTTGACCCATGTCACTTCTTTTTGTTTCCACATAGGAAGTGGGACAGAAGAGGATAGCAATCTGGCAATCTATAGAAGAGGTTAAAAAAAAAAAAAAAAGGAGAGAGGTGCTATCAGCCATCCAAACAGATGAGTTTGAAATATGTTTCCAAAAATGGAATTGCAGGCTGAGCCCTGGTGGCGTAGTGGTTGTGCGCGGGACTGCGGCCCACTGGGATGGAGGTTCAATTCCAGCTCCACAGGAGCAAAGGCTGGGCCTCCTACTCCCACCACCAGAGGGCAGTGAGGCCAAAAAAAAAAAAAAAGAATGGAATTGAAGATTTGACAAATATATTACATGTAAGGGAGTGTACCTTGAAGATGATAAGACTGTTTTGTAAAATAAATAAATAAATAAATAACTTTGGGGGGAATGTTTTGGGGATGCAGGGTACCCCTCCTATATATTGTAGTTCTGGAATTACTGGGTCATATACTAACTAGTGTTATACCTGGTAAAGTATTCGCACAATGAAAAAGAGGGAGACCCTCATCCAGGTGGATTGACACAATGGCTGCAACGAGGAGTTCAAACATAGCATCAATTGTGAAGAGGGGCCAGGGCCAGGCAGTCTCGCTTTGTAGCACATAAGTTTGCTATGAGTGGGTATCAACTCAGTGGCATCAAACAACAACAACAACAACAACAACATAGTAATCAGTACTTGGAAAGGGACACCATGCCTGGTAAAGTAGATGGTCAATGAAAACAGAGGAAGACCTGCAACAAGATGGACTGATACAGTGGCTATACCCAAAGGACCACACATACCAACAATTGTGAAGAGGCTGCAGGACCACCATGGGAGTTACACCATCTGTCAACTTGAAGGGGTGGAGTCTAGCTTGTCAAACAGGGCACAGCCAGTGAGGCCTTGATGTGGACATGGCATTTTCCTGAGGATTCTTGGAATTCCTGCTTTCTTCCCTGGAGGTAGGACACACTCTCTCCATGTGAAACATTCCTGTTGACAAGCCATGTGAAGTTATGCTGAGGGCAGCCAGAGGCTTGGGAGCTGGAAGAGCCATGTGGAGACCCACACCAGCACTGAGATGCTCCAACTGCCATGGGATCCACACTCTTTCTACCCACTGGCCTGTGATCTTCCTGCATTCAGTGTCATTACATGTGTTATGTGAGGAGTAACTTATAGACTGGTATTGTGCATCAGGGCTAATATTGGACTTAAGGACTTGATCTGGACTGGACTGGGATGTTTTTTTAATATACAATTACTCGTTAATGTAAAGGTTTTTCTTACATATATATGCGTATCCTGGATTTGTTTCTTTAGTCAACTCAAACTAGCACAACTCCGCATGGTTTCCTTCTATTGTACACTGGGTCAGAACCAACTTGATGGCACGTAACAATGACACAGTGACTCAGTGCTTACCTTTGTGAGAAGGTGCCAGATTGTTTTCCAAAGCAGCTGTATAATTTTACATTCCCACCAGCAACGTCTGAGGGCTGCAGTTCCTCCACACCCTTACCAACACTTGTTATTATTCATCTTTTGGGTTTTAGCCATAACAGTTATGAAGTGATATCTCATTTTGATTTCAACTTATATTTTTCTGTGAGTAGAAAACTATTGACTAACTCCTAACAGCAACAAGAAAACAACAATGACTAATTTTGCACATCTTTTCACTTGTTCACTGCATATTTGTATGTCTTATTTGATGAATTATCCATTGAGATTCTTCACTTAATTTTGATTGGGTTATTTATCTCTTTTACTGTTGAGTTATAATACTACACTATGTATTCTAGATACAGGCTCTTTATAAACCTGGAAATCCTCTGCCATTGGGTCGATTCCAATTCAACCACCAGGGGCTCCCCAAACCCCCTTCCTCACAGACCCCTTAGACAATGCATGTTTTACAAATAGTTTTTTTTTTTTTCATTCTTAGAGTCTTTGCCTTGATAATATTGCTGAAAGCATAAACATTCTAATTTTGATGAAATATAATTTGTCTTTTATTTTCATTGTTGCTTAGGGTTTGGCATTTTATCTATGAAACCAGTGCCTAATGTAAAGTCACAAAAATGCACTTTTATATTTTCTTCAGAGAATTTTTTGCCATGTACTATATGTTTACATGTTCATCTCAGTGCTCTGTGCAGTGCTAAGCTCTTTAATGTGTTCCATATTTCCCCCCAGGTATTTCACAAGATACTCTCATGTGTTTAAATGTAAATCAGGGGAAATCCTAGTGTGCGCGTGCGCACACACACACACACACAGGTATCACCTAATGTCCTTTTTTGCAAAAAGCATTGAAATGTAGTGGATTAATATAGGCCCTCTAGCTAGATAGAATTCCTTATGTGAGGTGTTATGACTCTGGCTGTGACTATAATCCCATTTTGGAGGGAGTCCTCTGCAATACTAATGGACAGGATTAAGATGGAATGAAGTCCTAAATTTAGTAGAAAGTGTGAATGAAGTCATACCCTTTATTTCCTTGGCAGGGGAGGGGGGAGGGGGAGGGGGAATGACCTGCTTCAAGATGAAACCATCCTTCCACAAAAGTCGTTCCTCTTGTCTAAGGGCCAGCTGAAGCAGGACATCCTGGGACCACTGGAAGATGTCAGTCTGAAGTGGCGAAGGTTGAGACCAGAGGTACCGGAGACAGTGGGACAGAGTGAAGGCATCTGCCTGAGACTAGAGGCCGAGGTAAGGAAACCATGAACTGGTCAGGAGAGCAGAGCCAAGACGAAGGGACAGGGAGACAGTAACAGGCGGGCATCCTGGCCCACAGAAGCAGAGACCAAGGGACCACATGACTGAGTGACCGAGAACCAGAGTGAAAGATGTGGCTGAGAGGTGTCACTGTGGACAAATGACTGTATCCTTACTGTTGATTGATACGGACATATAGTGACCTCTTAACTTTCCTAGTAGAACCCCCATAATTATGAGCATTGTCTGCTGAGTTCTCTGTAGCCTAGCATATCACATTGTCAAACCTAGCATAGAAGTAGAGTCCTGTGGGAGTAATGGTTGGTGTCAGAGTGGGTAAGGAAGGCTGGAAAGTAGGGTAAGGTGACCAGATGTCCTGCTTTTTAACAATTTAACAATGTCCTGCGGTATTTAAAAATTAAAACAAATATATTACAATACTATGTTTGCATTCTATGAACATTTTTTATTGCTCCATATAGACCAAATTTTTAATCAAGGACCACCCACCCCCTCCACCCCCTAGTCAATGGTGTCCCCCTTAAAATCTGGTCACTTTAATAGGGCATGTCCACCCTCTGCCTCACAGGGAAGACTGAGGAGGTCTGCTCTGGTTCCTTCATGCCATTTTACACAAGCTTTCTGTGATCCAGAGCAGGACACAGTAAACACAAGCAATACATTTCTTTCCCTTTGGAGTAAAGATGTCATTGTTCTCTCAGAACTCTTCTTTTGGTCTATGGAGAAAACAACCTGGTGTCATCGTGCGCTACATGCTGAGCTGCTGAGAGTCCCTGAGGATGAAAGATGAGGTCTTCTGCTCCTACCACTGATAGATAGTCCCAGAAACCTGAAAGGGCCGTTTGACTCAGACCCATCGGTTGACTCAGTGCAGTGAGTTGGTTTTTTTCATAACAAGTCTTTCTGTTTTCCTGTTTGCCAGTCTCTTCCTGTTTTCTTGTTGGCACATAGCTATTATCCGATTCTATCAAAAAAGGGGGAGACCTTATAATCTTCCTTCCCATTCTCTGGCTTTCTCTTGTCTTGTGTGTTCCATTCTTAAGGATCCTCAAAACAGCACAAGAATTTGGTTCATCGGGTATTTGACATGAATCATCCCTCACATTTCATCTTGCTGGGCTCTTGGTGCATTTAAAATTTCTCTCCTTACACTTTCACACTCACACTTTCTCCTCCCCCCACCCTTCCCCTAGGCTCACAGAAAGAGCTGGAAGCACCCTGAAGATGACCGAACCCGAAGGCTGCATTTGACGGCTGATCTGGGAGACATCATTTGGTCTAAACCCAGTCCAGTGCTTGGTACCTTATTTGGCTATTGCTGCTTTCAGTGCTTGAACTGTTCTTGCAAACACTGAGTTCCCAACCACCTCTCCCTATGATGTCAGTACCACAAGCATTGCCTTTTCTAAGTGGGTCTGGGGGGAGGGGGGCTTTCAGAGAAGGTTCTACATTTGAATACATTGGAAAAAATCTGAGGTAGAAGTAAACGTTTGTGATCCATTTCAAGACTTCACTTCATAAGCTAAAAAGAAATCCCGGCATTTTAGACATCCTACTCTGATTCTTTAATCTTCAAAGCAAGCAACAGCTTGAAACCCTCAGAATCGAGGCCTGAAGGGACCAGCTGCGCCCATCCTAATCTAATTATTTCCCCAAAGGTACTTAACTGAGGGTCACTGCCTTCCCGTGCCGTTCATTGCTCAAACGGGCGACTTTTAAAAGCTAGTAAAAATCTCTTATAATGCTATAGTGAAGCATTTTTGAATGTTGAGCAATGGGCCAGTTATCATACAGCATTTATCACCTCTGCTATTGCTATCATTAAACAAAAGGAACATTCATAGAAGTGGACTAAAGACAGCACGGTAGGCAGAGGGCAATAGGTGCAAAGGCTGTGGGAGGCTGCTCAGAAAGTCCTTCTCACTAAAGAATCAAAAAGAGCTAAAAGGTGGAAGCCCAAATATTAAAAGACTTTCTGGGATGTGACTGTTGGCTTTGAGGATTTTATCTGAAGGCAAAGGAAAACTAAGAAAGGCAATGGGTATTTTTTGATTCTGGTAAAACATGTTTGAGAATTGATGGCTACTTGGAGCTTGTAGGAGGACATGTGAAAGTAATTAAGGTATAATTTCATTTTAAGTCTCTTTTGCCCAGCTCCGTCTACAATCTCTAACCCTTCCTGCCTTTTTTTGCTAACTTGGAGCCATGTAGAATGTATGCTATCTCATAGTTTGTGCTTCTCTACCAGACTCTGAAATAAGATTGGGCAGCCAGGGGTGGGGGTGGGGTAATAAACAAAGCTATAAATTTAAACAATGGAGATCCCCTGAGTCCGAGGATAGATTTGTTCCTTTGATTTTGACCTTTATGTTTACATATTTTCCCTGCAATCATTAGTTATAGATTTTCTTTTTCCCAGGCTATTTGTAAATTTGTGGACGGTGCCTATAATTTGAAGTGCATGTTCTCAAAAAGACTCATAGTTTAACTGAGGTATGAAGTAACACAAACGCCTAAAAATCTTGTCCAGAAATCCAGTGACTGATTGCGAACGTATCCAGTTGTCTCATTGCGAACGTATGCACAACCTATTAAGATGCAGGGTGCAATTCAGGGTGGCAGGAAAATCCTGTATGGCAAACTTTTTGAGTATGTAGAGAATAAGATTGAATAAAAGGGGAAAAATAACCTGTGTATTTCCTCCCAGTCTTTTTTATGTGAATATTTAAAAATAGATTGTAATTATACCACTGAGTATAGTTCTGTACAGTTTTTACACCCGCAATGTTATATTTTAGTATAAAAAGATTCCCTATATATTTTCAACACCATAATTTACATAAATGTCCCTTCTTAGTGTCCATTCCTACTTTGCTTCCAAGTGAACTGCTCTGAACCTTTCTTCAAGAATAGAAATCACTGAAGAGTGGACAGGGTAGGAACTTGAAGCATCAATTTCTCCATGATAGTTGAAAACACTGTAGTGGTTTTCCAGAATCTTTTGTGCCAAACCTCTGGCATCTGACTAAAATTTGCCGCGCATTTCACTCCTTTATGGATCCACCCTTTTCTCCCTGTAACTTCCAACTTCCTTTCCAATTCTTGATGCAAAGATTTTTTTGCCTGGTGGGGTTCTCTTTGGAGTGCTAAGAAGGCTGAGAATTTTTAAGTTTTTTTGTTTTTTTTTGGAACAGGTGCTGGGATTTGTAACCCAGCACCTTCCTGACCTGGGTCTTCTGAGGCTCACCTTTGCTAGCCAGGCCCCTGACCAGCTGTGTCTGATAGAGTCCCGCAGAAGAGTGTAACGATGAAAGGGGGAAGTGGAAGTTAAAGGGGGAAGCAGGAGGACCGTGCTCCATCCATCACTAGCCAGTCTACCGCAGGTAGCGTTCTGAACTACTCTATCTCCTGTACCTGCGGGCATGATTGCAGAGCTATTAAAATTTCTTCATGGCGTCGCTGAAGGCGGGGGTAGATGGAGCAGGTATATTTCTCTAGTAGACTTGTTCTTAATTGCATCTAAAAGACCCCAGTCGTCGGGAAGCTGCGGAAACTTCCTGGGTAAGACCCACAACCCTGCATTTCATTTTAATTAATAATGTCGCAGAGCAAGAACGTCGCACGGCATATTGGATTCGCATCCTGTTGGACCTTCAGAATGGGTTGAGGGCGTCAACTCCTGGCGTCCAGTAGGATCTGCAGATGGTGCCGGACCTTGCTCGCAAAGCCAGTTTTGTGGTTCACCGCTCCCGCCCCCGGCTTTTCTTGTTCTTTTGTGGCATGGGAGCCAGTTTGAGCATTTGCTTTTTCAAGTTTTTTTTTTACATGCCAAGCCCTCTCTCCAGCTCCCGGGGTGCAGCATCCTTCACCCACTTTTGGAGACTTTTGAACTAACTCCAACATCTGGGAAGGGGACGGGAGACTTTGTTCCCCAAGTCGCCCTTGCCCTGGGAAGTTCCTGTGGTCATTTCTCGTGGCCAAGCCCCTTCCTCCGGCCGGGAGCACAAACACCCATGGCCACGGGCCCTGGCGAACCGGAGCGCGGCGGGCCGAGCCGAGCGCTCCGCCGCCCACTCGCACCCTCGGGGCAGACCGGCGCAGCCGCCCGGGCTCCCCTCGCTCCCCCTCCCCAGGTCCCGCGGCCGAGGGCCCGGATGTTGGATTCCATCCCTGCGCCGGGTCCTCCATTTCCATAAAAGGGCAGCGGCTCCGCGGGGCCGAGATTGCTGCTGCCCGCGGGCGGCCGCCCCCCTCCCCGCGCAGCTTCTAGCTCCGCCCCGCCCCCAGCCCCGGAGTCCGGCCCCGCCCCCCACGCCCCAAAGCGCGGCCGCGGGGAAGGGAGGGGGGGCGCGGCTGGCCCCGCTTGCTCCCGGAGCCTCCGCGGTGCGGAGGAGGAGGGACCCGGCGCGCCCGGACTGAGGGGGCGGGGAGAGAGGGGTGGAGCGCGGAGAGGCCGGCGGGGGCCGCGGCCACGGGACTCCATTAGCCGCTCGGACCGGGAGGCAGCGCTTCTCCTGCCCGCGGAGAGGGACGCCCACGCCGCCGCCCGGCGAGCCGCTCCCTTGGCGCCTGTTGCGTGAGCCCCAGGCCGGGAGCGCGAGGAGCGCGCGGTGAGGGGCCGGGCTCCCGGGTGGTCTCGGAGGGGGAGCGCGCGGGCGGCGCGAGGAGGAACGCGGAGCCGCGGCCGCGTCCTCGGGCCGGGGGCGGCCGGCAGGTGAAGCCCGCCCGCTGCGGTCCGCTAGGCGCGAGGCGGGGGGGTGGGGGCGGATGGCGGCGGGGGGGGGGGGCGCCGCGCAGGGCAG
>PVJH01013472.1:0-60226 GCA_004026705.1 Nesogale talazaci | reverse complement strand
GGTGCACAAACAAATGTGGTGAAGAAAGCTGAAGGTGCCCAGCCATCAAAGGATCTATCAAGTGTCTTGAAAGCCTGAAGATAAACATTAGACCATTTACCTGAGAAGAGACCACAGCCACACAGAAGAAGCACAACAGCCAGTGTGGTCAGATGGTGGTGAAAGTGGTAAAAGGTCTAGGCAATAGACATCAAATGGGCCAGAAACAAAACAAAACAAAACAAACATATCATTGTGTGCACACATCCCCAGTGTACCAACTGAGGACATGTAAGAGCATGAGCAAGGGTGGTGAAGAAAGCAGATAGGCCCAGCTATCAAAAGATAGAGCATCCGGGGTCTTAAAGGCTTGAGTATAAACAAGCAGCCATCTAGCTCAGAAGCAACAAAACCCACCATAAAAGATCACTTACTTGTGCGATCACGAGGTGCTGAAACAATCAGGTATCAAAAATCAAAATCAATGGACCAATTGACTCCTGATATCGCTGATGACAAATGGATACAAAGGCAAACAAAGTAGAAGAAACGATGGTACCCAGCTAACAAATGTTTGTATTTATTTTAAAGACCAATTAAGATAGTCTTAGGAAGGAGTTGCTACAAGAAGAGGTGTTCACTTTGGAAAAACAAATATATTCACTGTATACCATAATCCATGTGTCAGATATACTTTTTAAAAAATGGCTATTATTGGATCGTTTTCTGATATTTTTTCCTCTTAAATTGTATAAGAGATCAGGGTATTGTTTGATCTTAATATTTGTGATATTTCAGGCTTCCTACTCTCTTCATTTTTCATAAACATTATCAAAATAGTTTCCATTTCTTTTCTTTAATAAAAGACTTAAGTTTTCATTATTTTAAAGGTTTTTGGGTTGTGTGGTATTTGGATAGGATAGTGAAATGAAACAAAATCCTACCTTTTCCATTGTGTGAATCTCTCACCTTCTTCAATTTCTAGTGGAGAAACTTAGTTACAGTGGGCTGTTTTGGAACTCTTATACAATGTTGTGTGTTCAAAACCACTCTAAAGCGAAGCTACAACTTTTAATTTTGTGACTTGAAGTCACCACAGTGGATCATCAAATTGGCCACATATTTCAGGATGAAAATGCTGGATCTTGTTTGTTAGTTTCATATAAATATATTCTATTCTTTTGAATTATATTGTGGGTAACATGTTTCCCTTTTATCCACCATCTTGAAGTTATTATGTATATGCTTAACTGTATCATACAAAATCACTCTATTTCTTGGGTGAGAGGTAGGTTAAGATAAAAAAAAAATGTACCTAAAAAACATGTTTTCTTCAGATTGTTCTTTTTGTATTTTGGTACATGCCTGCATTATATGCTCAAGGATAGGAGTAATTAGTTTTTTTTTCTTGAAATCTACTTTTTTTAAAATGACATGGCAATAGCCTCAGACTTCTTTGTATAATTTTACAAAAGGAGGAAAGGGACTCATTATCAGCATCAACAGTCCAAGACTGACTGATATGAGACTGAGGTATGAAATATCTCATTATTGTATGTGTTTTGTGAGTCTGAAGAAGACTTATAGATTGGTATTGGACATATGGACCAATATCGGACTTATGATCTTGAACTGGACTGGGTTGGTATGTTTTTCTCAATATTCAATTGTTCTTGTATATAAACCACCTGGATCTACTTGTTGAGTGGAAGTTGGAGAAATGTAGCAATAAAGAAACAGGTTGAGGCTGAGCCCCAGTGGCGTTGTGGTTGTGCGCGGGACTGCAGCCCACTGGGATGGAGGTTCAATTCCAGCAGTGGCTCTACGGGAGCAAAGGCTGGGCCTTCTACTCTCACCACCAGAGGGCAGTGATGCCCCCAAAAAAGAAACAGGTTGATTGTGGCCACTTACACCCATGGACCTGGTTTACAAGGATCCCAAGGAAAAGGTGAGAGCAGGTTGACTGGTCTGAAGTTCATGACCTAGCATGAGAGGACTAGGCTTGCGAGAATTTGTGCTGGGGATTTGGGCGAAGGCAAGTAACCAATGGACACCCTGGTGAAGCTAACAGAGGCAGCCCTACTGAGTTGACTAGAACCCAACCAAATGAACTAAATTACTTGAGCCTGTGAACCAGTGTATATTGCTGCTGACTATGGATGGCCTGTCCTGATTTGACTTTGCTTATGGATGTGGATTTCACAAGGTTCCAACTGGAATCTTCATTAAAATGATTGTTTGCTCAGAGCACTGGGTTGATGGAAGTGGCCAATCTAGAAACTGAATACTCAAAATGGGGAAATAAAGGCATGAAATGGTTGGCTTACAAACTCTCATAGGTGGGGGAATATATAGTCATAGGATTATAGGATTAAAGTGTGGGAGTTTCCTAACTGCAATTGTAAAGCATAGGATATTTTTTGTTTTGCTCACTTATAGAACATTATATTTAAATGAGAGGGGCACATGTTGAATTGTATGCATTTTAGTTTTATCCTATTAGGTCCAGATATGATTTTATTATTGTTTGTTTGAAAATTACCTAAGTTTTCATAGTTACATGAAAGTCAAATTGACAAGGGGTGGTCTGTGACCGTCACTTAATCTGGTGTCATTTTGAGGATTAATGGTGTAGGGGTGGAGGCTAACCTGTCAATCTGGAAATAGCCAATTGAGTGGCTGTGTGGGCATGCCCTTCTCCTCTGAGAATTCTGGAAAATCTGGTACTTCCCTCTTGGAAGCAGGAGATTCTCTCTCACTCCCTTGGAGACACTTGACTGAGAAAGCTGGCTCCCTGTGAGACATCCCCGAGGAGAAACCACATGAACCTACCCTGATGCAGCAGAATCCTGGACTCAGAGTAGCTATGTGGAGTCTCTTGCCAGCGCAGAGATGCTTACAGCATGACTGGCTCCAAAAAGTTTCTACCTGCTGACTTGTGGTCATTCTGCCTTTGGCATCATTGTATGTGTTTTGTGGGTCTGAAGAGACTTATAGCTTGGTATCACACATATGGGATAATATTGTACTTATAAAGTGACTAGATTTTTAACATTGGTAAAGTGCACACCATTGTTTGGGGGTGGGGATGTAGAGGGGGGTATATTCCCTTCCCGTTCTCCCGCCATTCCCTACTTTGTCATGCATTCTTCCTAAAAATCAGGGCTTTTTAAAAACGCCATGAGATGCAGGAAAAATAGTTTAAAATCGGGACTTTCCTACCAAAAGTGGGACCTCTGGTCACTTATGACCTTGGACTGGACTGGATTGGGATTTTTTTTCTCAGTGTTCAATTGCTTTTGTATATAAATCATTGCCTTATATACATAGGTGTGTTTATGAATTTTGTTTCTCTATTCTACCCAGACTAGCACAATGGCCATAATATGTTCAGAAAAGTCACCTGTTTCTAAAATATCAAACACAATAGTGACTATTATTCTAATTGGCCTACCTCAAAAAGAAGGAGATCCTATTACTTCAGTGAAAAGATGATTAAGGATAAATCACACAGCTGATGATGCTCAGATAAAATTGTAGAATATAGTGAGGACACGAATCAAAAAGTCATATGGAAATACCTTAACTGAGAGTCTTATTGTTTTTTGTCAGCTATTATTTAGTATTTTCACTAATGTTTTCACACTCATATAATCTAGTATTGTGCACTTTTATTTTTATTTTATATATTAACTGTATGAAACAATAAACCATCTATCAGTATATTATCTTTTTGTATTTTTTAAAGTCATTAAGGCAGCGGAGTAGTTTTTGAATTAATTGAATCCTCCCACTGGTCACCTACCTGTTTACCAAGATTCTGTGTCAAGACCTTAGCTTCTTAATTTCAGATTCTGGGAGTTTTGCTTCTCCCCGTCTCATCTTTTTTTTTTTCCACGTCCTATTTTTAAGCTTGACACAATACATGTATGTGTGGATTGTGATAGGAGTTGTATGAGACCGCAATAAAATGATTTTTTTTAAAACCCTGAAACACTTTTAAATCCTGGCAACAAATTACTTTTTAGATTCAGAGTAACCTTTTTCCCTAGCCAAATACTTCTACTCAGTTTTCCATGAATTTGCTGAAATTTCTTGCCTCATAAGTTTTGCTTATATCCTTTCTCCATCATAGACCACATAGTAATATTAGAAGAACGGTCATAATTTCTATGTGATTCAGGTTTAAATCCATCCAGTTCAGAAAAAGTTTCCTCTTTCTGATTAGCACATGATAAGACTTTTGACACATAATTGTTCAAGTGAATTGCCCAGTTCACACATTTGACTCTTCCTACTACCTTAATATTTTAGATTCTCGTATGTAGTTGTTTTGTTGTGTTTATTTGACTTCCTGGATGCTTGAGTGTTTTGTGTTTTAATATTTGGAATAAGGCCATAACGTTTCATTTAAATTTCCACCATCAATGATTCTATTATTAGTTTTAAGGTTGAATAAAATTAATATTCTCATGAAGAGAGCTTTAGATCTATCGTTTAATGTTTCATGTTTATGAATATATTAGCTCAGTGTATATTTTGTTTTTGAAAACAAGTTTACATTTTTGGGTATAATTAAAGAGATGGATTAGGTTAGCTGTAATATTATTAAATGACATTACCTCTTTGAAACAGCTGCACAAACTTGACCAACTAAAGAGTCAAGATATGCCCACAAGGGGGCGGGCTCATCTAGAGAAAATGTAAACATTTTACCTGTGATGCAGTTAACAATGCCTGTTTAGAAATATACTTGTAGACTGTGTCTTAATCTAGAGGGGGGGAGAGGGGCCAGGAAGGAGGTGAAGACACTCACCACAAGAAGAATTTCCACCCAGTTCTGCGCACTTTTATATTTTTGATATGTGAGTTCTAAAAGGGTCATTGGCCTTACACATGGAAATGTAGATTGCTTTGTGAGCTCAAAGTTGATGAAAGTTGTGGGATTTTTGTTTATTTTGTTTTACTGCATTGTGAGTCTTTTCATGATACAAGCACTTAAGGAAGTGTTAAGGTTTGTAAACTATCCTATGTGTACCATTGGTCCAAGGGCTGGACTTTAAAATAGATGGTTCCATTTTGCCTTGTCAATCAGTGCAGCCTAAGGCTATGAGGAACTCACCAAGCCGTGATGAGCTGTGCACAAGCTTCGAGTCTTACTTTCTCTTATCCTGCTGCCTTTTCTACCGGCAAACACCTATTGAGTGTTTTCCTTGTGCAAATGCTAAAAATAACTGGATAAATAGGGCACATGGCATGGAGGCTCTGCTCATTTTGTGTATGGTTCAGGGGAATTAAACAACAAGGGGAAATCCTATCACTGGGCATGTGCTAGAAGATTGGAATTACAGTGAGAGTTACAGTAATAAACAAGAAGAAAATCACTCTAATGCTTAGCTAAGTTTCTCTAAGGGTTTTAAGCTGAATCTTTGATAAAGGATAGAATTTAGCTCTCTAGTTAAAGAGATGTTTTCTGGCGATAACACTACATTAACTACCAAGTCTTGGGAAGTGTGGAGGTGGTGCATGTTTGGGTTTGAGGGCACTGCGGTTTCTACAGGACAGTGATTTCAAACTCAAATGCTGATGAGGCCAGTCTAAATATGTGAGACTAATCTAGAGAGGTGGAAGAGTCAGGTCAACTGGTGACAAATACCCCATTTTAAATGATTAAAAATGGGGGCTGAGACCCGGTGGCGTAAGTGGTTGAGTGCAGGACTGCGGCCTGTGGGCTTGGCGGTTCAAATCCAGCGGCGGCTCTCAGGAGCAGCGCTGGGTAACTCCCACGACCACCAGAGGCAGTGATGCCCCCCTCCCCAAATAAATAAATTATTAAAAATAAAATGTGTAGCACCCCAAATTTACTTTATTGACCAGGCAGCTTGTAAGCCTGGTAGGAGTATCTGTTAGTTGGTAAGGTCACACTCTTCACAGACTTTAGCAAATAGTCCATAGAGAAATTACAATCACAGCCAGTGTTTAATCTGAATACCTTTTATTGGCACTACCTGTAGTTGGAGCAAATAATATTTTGAGGTATAAATCAGGGCCATTCTAGTAGCAATTTGCATTAAACACAGGCTTTCAGAGGTTGAGGCATTCCGAAAACATGATTGCAATTCACATGAATGGCATTTGCATTTCTAAAAAGTGGTACTATCATATATTTCAATTTTATTTTTTATCTTGGTGTATACGGTACGTGATTCCTTTCCCTTTGTAATCATTTGATTTATCACTACTATATGTATCATTTTGCTAATTCCTATGTTTCTGGTCATACTTATTTGGTCAAATAATATCTGCTGTACTTAAAAAAACTCATAATGAAATATTTAGGCAAGTTTATAGAGATCAAAGTTTATTCATGTTTCCCATTAGTGGGAGGGAGAGAGGAGGGGAGTAAAGGGACTTCATTGCAGCAGAGCCCCTGAGGGTGGCTTCTCTTGAAGGGAGTAGAGAATTTGAAACAAATAATTGTGATGGCTGAACAAGATGATAAACAAAAACGCTACTGCATTGTGCATATTGAGATGGTTGACATGACATATTTTATCTTTTAGATGTATCAATAAAAAAGAACACCTGAGTCCACTAAGTTATTATTATACTGAGTCAGTGTCAAATACTGGTCTTCAATCTGAGAGGGTCAAATTTGAACCCAGGTTAAATGACCCTTCTCAATTGCCACAGTGTGTCTTTAGCAGGAATAGAATCCAGATCACCCGTGTCACCCTCTTGTCCTTTATCTGTTATTTCCCACTGCTTTAAGACTCAGTTCAAAGGCTAGCAGCGCTCTGGTATTTAAAAGAAAAAGTGTAATTTTATCCAGAGAAGGTAAGTGTATGCCCTGGAATGAAAGGAGGACCAGAGGTCCAGAGCAGAGCCAGGTGTTCCTGGAAAGATCCAAATTGGACATCTAAATTGAAAAAGGTTGCCTGCTTTTATAGGGATATTTTGTTCCTTTTTATTTTATTAGCAAGACTTTAGCTGATTTATATATGTATTTATAATCTATCTAGTTTAGAAAGTTCATATATTATTAGTCAAAGTTTATAGCATGTTGTGCTTAAGTACTGTGACATACACACTTCCATGAAATAGAACTGCAAAAATAATCTTGGTTCCTTCCTTAAAAAAAAAGCAAAACAAACCCAAACATTTCATAGGTAGGAGTTGAGTTGGATATATTGAAGATGACCAAATTTCCAGTAAAAAAAGTAAGGCTAATGTATGGGTATTGTTTAGAGCATAGGTTTCCAAACTTATTTGGCCTTCGACTGATCCCCTTTTCAGAAAAAAATTACGTAGTGCACCCCTCCCCCAAATCTAACAATTGTCACTTGTACGGTCACCCATAAATCAGGATAATGTGGAGACATTCACTTTTGTAGGACTTTCTCTTGCTATTGTTTCATTGAGTGCCATGGCCCCAACCCACCTCCAGCCCTGGCCTTGGGATCACCCATGTTCGGAAGCGCTGATGCAGAACTTAGGAAAGAAGGAAAATTTGGCATTAGAGAACGCTAATGTAGTTTTTGTTTTAATGAGTGTGTGTTATCTGGGTGCCAAATGACCTAAGAGGATGAGAGGACTGTAAAAAAGTTTTCCCAAAGAAAACCTGGGTGAAGGGATGTGTGACCAATATCAAAGCATGCCATTTCTTTATAAAGTGAGTGGCGTAATGTTTGATGATTTGAACCTCAGAGTTTGTTTTAACAGTCTATCAAAGTGTCCTGACATAATGATCTTTGGTTACTAAGGGGACCAGCCAAAGAGTAGCAGTTTTTTGAGCATGTGCTACTAAAAAAGAACTTATGTAGGATTGATATGTAAGCTACTTACACTTAGGAAAGCTCTAATTACGAAAATAATGAAGGAGAAATGTAGATCCAGAAGATTGAAAGTAAACTCTTTTAGCACAGGTTGGACCTTACAGGTAAGTATACCAAGGCTCATCGCTTGAGTTCCTGGTAAGGTTCAACTCCGTAAAAATATGTATTTCAGTATACTTTTTTTTTTAGGTTGCCGCTTTACAGATAGATGGACAGGAAAGATCTGTATACTTTTGGGGTTTCAAAGTGCCAACAGCCCTCACGAGGTTGGAAAACTATCTGGAAGCCTTCCCTGTAGGTACTGAGGCCATAGGACATGAAGAAGGGCAATACTTGCATGTGGGTAGTGGAGGGATAGTTGCTCTGAAGCGAACCGGAGTGAAGCTGACTTGGAATAGCACAAATGCCCAGTGAGGCTCGTGTTGGAGAAGAAGGAAGAGAGAGCTCGGCTTCACCAAGGTTTGAGTGAGATGCAGTCAAGAATTGCCTTTCAGGTGTGCCATTCGGTTCAGTCATTGAACAAGTCCTTCCCTTCCCCCTCCCACTCATGTCTTTCATTTCTTTTTCCCCTCATCTCTGTTTTTTTCTCTACTTTGCGTTTATCTTGTTGGAACCTATTTCGTTAGACAGTCTATCAAAGCTTAATTGTTTCTTTCCTGTATGAACATTCAAGACTGGGAATGTTCTTCTGAGTACGGACCTTCCTGAGTTTTATGAGTATCTAACTTACAGACAATTCCTACCATCCCTCCCCCCAAACAAAAGCAAAAGCCAAAACCTACCATCTTGTCAGTTCTGACTCATCATTACTCTACAGGACAGTAGAACTGCCACACAGGGTTCCCAAGATTGTAAATGTTGGCCAAGAAGCCATCCACATCTTTCCCTGCAAAATTGCTAGTACTGAACTTTTGCTTAGCAGCCAAGCATTTTAACATCGGTGCCACCAAAAGCTTCTGTTTGCCCTTCCAAAGAAAGGCTTTGAATCAGTTCTGACTTGGCTAATGAGGCAAAATCAGAAGAGAGAACTTACAATCTGAGTGATTTGACATGGGAATCAAAGCGCTCCGGTGAATACTGTGTGTTAGGCATTTTAACTGCCAAGTGCAGGGTCAGTGGTTCAAACACAGCAGCTGCTCCTTGGGAGAAAAAAGGAAGTTATCTGCTCCTTGGAATTCACAGCCTTGGAAATCCTCTATATGATCACTCTGAGTTGGGATTGACTTGATCATTGCCGGTTTGGTTTTCCTTTTGTCCACAGGAATTGGAGCAGGGAAAATTATGGGCTGAAGGAAGCGCTGTGGCAGAAGCCGTGAAATGGGAGTCTTGGGAAAGGACTAACGAGCCCTTTCAGGAGCTTGCTGCTTGGCATTGGGTTATTGGTTGTACTGTGGAAAGCCCATACGGTCAGAGCAGTGCTGCCTTTTGCCATCTTGGATTAGAGCGCTGCCACTTCTGAGTTCTTGCTTTAATGTCATGCAAGTGTGCTTTCCTTTGAGATGATGGAACAACTCCTATTCACTCCTATTCTTGTTAGGTATCCCGAGCCCACTGTTCTGACCCAAAGCCACAGTGAATAGAATACAGGAAACCCTGCCCCGTCCTGCATAGCCCTCCCACATGTGCTTTTGACAGCTTCTCTCTTTATCATGATGTTGTATACTGGTCTAATTGTGAGAATTTTGCTTTTCTTTACAACTCCATCCATACTGAAGACTGCAGTCCTTGGTCTTCATCAGCAAGTGCTTTAAGTTCTCCTGTCTTTCAGCCAACAAGATTGGGTTGTTTAAAACCTTTCTTTTTGAGGACAAAGATCCCATTCCTCTTGAGCCTGTCATTCCTGGCATAGTAATCAATACAATCGTCTGATTCAAAATGATCTTTTGATCATTAGCCCCATGTCTACTTGGGTGGACCAGGATTTCCCATGATGAGATCTAACCTAGTGTGGCCACCTCCGTAATAGGATCTTCGGCGAAGCAGATAAGAAGTTCTAGGAAGAATGGGAAACCACTGTAATCTCCTCATAACCTTGGTAGATCTGAGGGGAGATTTCATGCAAGGTATGTCTGCTCTTAGTATAGATTGACATGGTGCAGAAGCTAATTCACTTCTTCTTCTATGGGATCTCAACGCGGCATCTGGTCCATTGACCTCCTGCTGATCCCAGGAGCCATCAGCAGACTGGCTACCTCAGATTCATTCAGCTCTGCCCCCATCAGCCTGTGGTCTTCCTGCTTCGTAATCCTGCTTCCTATTCCTCAGCTCCTGCAGTTACAGAGTCAGGAGAAGTCTCCTGCTTACAGCTGACCCAAAAGAATTGAACCGGACTGGATTTATCCACTTCTAAAACTGTGTGAGTCATTTCTTGATATAAATCTCTTTCTATATACATGCACATACAACCATCTCTGGTTTTGCCTCTTTAGAGAACCCAGCCTATCATTGGCAAATACTAGGCCATTTCAGTTCATCACAACCTACGATATCAATCTTTGTATGTTCCATTTCATTTTTTATGACTTCCAATGTTCGTAGATTTACACTTTATACATTTCATATTCTGATAATGAATGGATGCTTATAACTGTTTCTCCTCATTTTGAGTCTTGTCCGAGCAGCAAATGAAGGTCGACTCTAGCTTGACACCATACTCTAGTTCGACTCTAGCTCTTCCTCACTTATATTTTGGCCTTGCTTTCAGGATAACAGCACCAGACAGCCACTGGGGTGTGAAAAACTGATCTCTTCTTAAGTGTGAAATTCTCCGTCACAAAAACTTTAACTTTCTGTGGGTGTAGCTTGTGGATCATTGAAAAGGCTTGGATGATCCCTTTGCTGACTATATGCCCTGAAGAAGTGAGAGCCATAACACAAGTAGATATGTGCACACCCATGTTCATCACAGCATTTTTCACAATAGCGAGGGGATGGAAACAACCCAAAGGCCCGTTGTAGAAGAGATGAAGAAACTTTGGTCCATACACACCATGGAGTACTGTGCATCACTAAAGAATAATGATGGAACTACAAAGCACCTGGTGACATGGATAGACAGGGAGACTATTTATGATGCTGAGTGAAGTTGTGCAATCACAAAAGAACAAATATATTGTATGAGACCAACCACAAGAGCAAATACATTTATATAGAAAAAATTAAGACAAAGGTATTCATACTAAAGGAAACAGACTTTGGTTGTCACCAAGCCGAGGAGTGCAAGAAAGGGAAAAGGAAGCATAAGTCAGAAAGTAGAGAGGTGTGAGCTTGAGTGAAAAGAGAGGAGAAAAATCTGAGTTGGAAGGTTTGGTAGGTAGTTTAACTTGTTGTATACAAAATTTATTATCTGAAATGTATCTGAGCCACCTAAGTCCCAATAGAAATTGTAATTCAAAAAACCAACAACTTGGAGGCTTTTCTTACCCTTAAATAAAGCACGATTAAATAGTAACCATAAGCATCTGTTTCCACTAAAAGCAAACCTAGTGCCATCAAGTCAATTTTGATTCACAGTGATTATATATAGACCAGAATAGAACTCTTCTCGTGAGATTTCCAAAGCTATAGATCTTTTTTTTTTTTTTTTTGGCATCACTGCTCTCCAGTGGTGGGAGTAGGAGGCCCAGCCCCACTGCTGGAATTGAACCTCCGTCCCAGTGGGCCGCAGTCCTGCGCACAACCACTACGCCACCGAGGCTCAGCTGATCTTTTTTTCTTAATCATTTTATTGGGCTCATACAATTCTTATGAAAATCCATCCATCCATTCATCCATTGTACATTCACCCAATGTGCACTTGTACATTTGTTGCCCTCATCATTTTCAAAACATTTGCTTTCTACTTAAGCCCTTGGTATCAGCTCCTCATTTTTCCCCTCCCTTCCTGGTCCCCTCTCCCTCATGAACCCTTGATATTTTCTAAATTATTATTTCATCATATCTTACACTATCTGTTGTCTCCCTTCACCCACTTCCCTGTTGTCTGTACTCAAGGGAGGAGGTTATATGTATGTTCTTATAATCGGTTCCCCCTTTCTACCCTACTTTCCTTTCACCCTCCCAGTATTGCCATTCTCATCAGTTTCCTGAGTGGTTCATCTGTACTAGATTCTCCATGTTTCTGGTTCTTATATGTATGAATGTACATCCTCTGGTCTAGCTGGATTTTTAAGATAGAATTAGCATCATGATAATGAGGGGAGGAAGCATTGAAGAACTAGAGAAGAGTTGTATGTTTCATGATTGCAATACTGCACCCTGACTTACTCGTCTCCTCCCTTGGTTCCTTCTTTAAGGGGTTGTCCCATTACCTACAGATGGGCTTTGGGTCCCCAATCTAAACCCCCCCTCATTTATAATGATATAATTTTTAGTTTTTTGATGCCTGATACCTGACCCTTCAACACCTCATGATCACAGAGACTGGTGTGCTTGTTCCACGTGGGCTTTGTTGCTTCTTAGCTAGATGGCCGCTTGCTACCGTCCAAGCCTTTAAGACCTGAGATGCTATGCCTTTTGATAGCCGGACACCATCAGCTTTCTTCACCACATTTGCTAATACATTTGTCTTCAGCAATCCTATCAGGAAGGTGGGAACACAATGATTGATTGTTTTGCCCTTTGATGTCACATAACTGATCCCTTCCCCTCAGGGTCACATAGGCTGGTGTGCTTTTTCCTTGTGGGCTTTGTTACTTCTGAGCTAGATGGCCGTTTATTTACCTTCAAGCATTTAAGACAAAGTGACCAGATTTTAAGCGGGATACCATTGACCAGGGGTGGGGGGTTCTTGATTAAACATTTGATCTATATGGAGCAACAAAAATTTTCGTAGAATGCAAAAATAGTATTGTAATATATTTATTTTAATTTTAAAACACCACAGGACATTGTTAAATTGTTAAAAAGCAGGACCTCTGGTCACCTTCCTTTAAGACCCCAGATGTTATATCTTTTGATAGAGTATTTTGTCCTTTCATGGTTACACAGGCTGGTGCGCTTCTTCCTTGTGGGCTTTGTTGCTTCTGAACTAGATGGCAACTTGTTTGCCTTCTATGCTCTAAGAACCCAGATGCTGTATATTTTGATAGCTGAGCACCATCAGCTTTCTTCACCACTATTGCTTATGCACACATTTGTCTTAAGAGATCGTGCTGGAAAAGTGAGCATCATGGAATGCCAATTTACTAGAACAAAATGTTCTTGCATTGAAGAAGTACTTGAGTGGAGGCCCAATGCCCCTCTGCTGCTTTAATACTAACCGTATAAGTATATGCATATAGATCTATATAGATCTTTATGAAAGCAGATTGTCAAGTATTTTTGGATCAGCTGATGGATTTTAACCACTAACCTTTCTGTTAGCAGCCCAGTGTTAAATCACCTTGTCACCAGGGCTCCTCACAATCAGTTCTTACTGATCTGTAATTTTTTTTTTTTTGTGGCATCACTGTCCTGGTGGGAGTAGGAAGCCCAATCTTGCTCCTGGAGAGCTGTTGCTGGATTTGAACTGTCAGCCCTGTGGGCCGTAGTCCTGCACACAACCACTAGGCCACCAGGGGTCAGCCATAGATCTGTAAATTCTTAAAGACACAATTAAGTTAAGATATAATTTATAATCCAGAGTTCGTTTGTACCACTTTTCCTAGATTTCACAAGTTCTCTCAAATGTAATAGTTATTATTATTTAGTTTCCGTGTACATCCTTATTTGATCCATGAGTTATTAGGTTTTTTAATTTTCATACTTAATTTATTCTTACCTTAATTGTAGTATCCCAGGTGGTACAACGATTAATAGAAAGGTCAGTGCTTCCTATTAAGATTTCAGCCTTAGGGGGAGACAACAAACCTAGGGACAAGAGATCAACAAGAGACCTCAAATCCATAGCGATGAGGGTATAGAACGCCTGGTGGGGTTTAATCAAGTGCAGAGTAGCCAAGAAGAATTATGTAGCAAATGAAGGCTGAGCATGATAGTGGGATTGGAAGAAAGTAGAGAGTAATAGAGGAAAGAACAAGGAATCAAAAGGCATTTATGGAGGTATAAATATAGGCCTGTATATTATGTAGCTATATCAGTATATGATGTTAGGGATATGGATCTATGCATATATATTTATATTTTAAGTATTCAGGTAGCAGGCAGACATTGAACACCCCTCACTGTAAGGACACTCTGTTCTGATAACGCATTATTCTGTGATGCTCACATTCCTGAACCAATTGCTGAATAGGCGCTCAAGCAAATGTGCTGAAAGAGGCTGATGCTGCCTGCCTGTTAAAAGATGGAGCATCTGAGTCTTAGTGGCGTGAAGTTCATCATGAGGCCATCTAGCAGGCCCACATGTAAGAAGCACACCAGCCTATGGGATCGCAGGTGTCAACGGGATTAGGTCTCAGATATGAGAAGAATCCAAACAATAGTATGAGTACTAATGAGGGGGGTAGGAGTGGAGACCCAAAGCCCATCTGTAGACTATTGGACATGCCCTCACAGAAGCATCGCAAGGAAGGGAAGGGCCAGCCAGGGTGCGGTATAACACAACCTTCCTCTAGTTCTTCATTGCTCTCTTCCTGTCCACCACCCTGCTCCTGCCCACACTATCATGACCCCAGTTCTACCTTAGAAATCGGGCTAGACCAAAGCATGTACAGTAGTACAGAAAAGAGCTCTCAACACATGGAATCCAGGACAGACAAGCCCCTCAGGAACAACCTTGGGAGTAGATACACCATGAGGGACAGGGGGAAGGTGGGGGTAAAAGGGGAGACAGGGGGAACAGATTGCAATGATCATTGTATAACGCCATCACCCCTTCCAGGAGCATGAACAACAGACACGTGGGTGAAGGAAGACAGAGGGTGGTGTAAAAAATAAAAATAATAGGGCTGAGCCCTGGTGGCGTAGTGTTGTGTGCGGACTGAGGCCCACAGGGTTGACGGTTCAAATCCAGCAGCAGCTCTCCAGGAGCAAGGCTGGGCTTCCTACTTCCACCAGGGCAGTGATGACACACACACACACACACACACACACACACAATGAAAATAATAATACATGAGGCTGCGAGAGTGGGGGAGGGATGGAAAAAAGAAGAGTTGATACCCAGGGCTCAAGTAAAAAGAAACATATTTTGAAAATGATGATGGCAGCATATGCACAAATGTGCTTGGTGCAATTGAAGTATGAATTGGTGGAAGAACTGTGAGATCTCAATAAAATTATGTATTCAGCCTTAGAAACCATATGGGCAGATCTACTCTGTCCCGTCGGGTCACAATGAGTCGGGATCGACTTGAAGTCACAAAGCAGCAACTTTTTCCCTTAATATTTTATTTTATGTTTGTTCTTAGCAACACACACAGAACAACATACACTAATTAAACAGTTTCTACACGTGCAGTTCTGCGACATGGATTACATTCTCCAAGCTGTGTAACTGTTGTCAATCTCCTTTGCCGACTAGTTTTTTTCTCATTAACATAAACTGACTCACCTTTATGCTTCAATAAAATCCATTGAGATGTTGTTGTCAATTTGATTTCATATAGATAGTTCTTAAATGAGCACAATGTTATTAGCTAGACTATGGTTTTGCCTGGTTTTAAGATTTTTAGGGGGAAAAAGATTTTAGGGGATATTAGTTTGGGAAGTTCATTCAAGACTCACAAAGTCTGAAATCTATGAGAATTTGGAATTCTGTTCTGTGTTTCCTCCTTTTTGTTTGTTTGGGATTCTTTAGAGAACCTGTGATAAAAATTTTCACAGATAGCACCATATAGATCTGGTCACAGGGTAAAGGAGGCAGTTTTTCATGGATGCAATTAGCTGTACATTCCATTTCCTTCTCCTTTTCCTGATTTCTCTTCCTTTAGGCCAGGGTTTTCCAACACTGGTGATACTAACCCCTTGGGAAGCACTGAGATGATTTAAGGGCCCCGCAAAAGTGGATACCTATACTTTGTCCTGGATTGTGAGCTGTGGCTCAGAAGATTTTAGTTGCCAGGGGTGTACTTAGTACTTTTTTCTTACAAAGGGGGTAGGTCAAATACGTTTGGGAACCTATGCTTTAGGTGAATCGAGCTCTGTTGCTCTACAGTGTATGTCTGCTTATAAATGTTTAAGATCCCAGAGAACAGAGGCACTTTGTTATTAGGCTAAACCTTCAAACCAACAAACCCAATTTCAGCAAGTGCTGGCAATTGGTGTACAAAGTTATGGTGACTACTACATTTTTCCTTTTTTGTCATTGTATGTATTTAGCACATAACTATGGTCAATTCAAATTTTAACAGGGGTATGATTTGTTGACAGCAATTACATTGATTGACTGTGTGATCCACCCCTTGTCAAAATGATTTTTCCATCACTAGAAATTGAAACTTAGCACTCCACAGGCAATAAGTCCACTCTTTCCCCTTCTTCCACTCCCAGTAAGCATTTATAAACTTTGGTCTCGATATACTTGCCTCGTCTTGTCTTTTTATATAAGTGACATCACATGGTATTTGACTTATTTTTCTCAGTGTAAGATATACAAGCTCTCTCTGTAGTATATGTGTGTATATACGTATATATCAAAAATTTCCGCCATTGAGATAATGCAGACTCATAAAAACATCATTTCTCTTACCCTGAATTAAAACATCTTAATTATATTATAGTCAGAGAATGCTTTCTGTTTTATATTGTTTCTTGAAACTTGTTGTGATTTAGCTAATGACTTAGTATGTTTTTGTAAATATTCAAATGTGCCTTAGGATAATGTTTCCCTTTTGATTGCTAGATATAAAATTCTATGAATGTCTGTTGGCTCAAGCTTTTAAATTGGGCTATTTAGATTTTCTCTATCTTTCTGATTTTTTTGGTTTGCTTTACTTTTTCATTTTTTTATCATTGAGAAATTATATCAAACTCACTTATGAGGGATAGCTTATTGATTTCTCCTTGTAGCTCTATTTTTTTATATAATCTTGAGACATGCTTTAAAAGGTAAATAAAATTTTTGCATCAGAATGTCAATTTTTAACCAATGTTTATAATTTAATAATTATTATTACTTTTTGCTTTTTTTTTTTTTGTGGGCCTCACTGCCCTCTGGTGGTTGTGGGAGCCACCCAGTGCCGTTCCTGAGAGCCGCCGCTGGATTTCAACCACCAAGCCTGCGGGCCACAGTCCCGCACTCAACCCCTTCCGCCCCCGGGGCTCAGCCCTATTATTACTTTTTTTAAGGTCTTCTTAGAAATACATTTTTTTATGGTGCCAAAAGTGCATATATAACAAAGTATCTGCCATTTGAGCAATACATGTCAATGGAATGAGATTTTGTTTATCATATTGGCCAACTATTTCCATTATCATTGTTTTAAAACTTAATTTACTTGATGGTTTAAATAGTTACATTGCCTAGGTTAATAACTCTCTCATTTATCCACCCCCCCCATTCTGTTGCTTTCACCTTCTCCATATAACATACAATAAGATAAAAAATGTTTCTTGACATACTGGTGGTAAATTGCTATTATGTTTAATGACAATATTTGCTTTGAACTATATTTAGCTTTTTTATCTTATTTGCTTATTCTTTGTTGCAGCACCCAGAATTCTTCCTCTTTTTTGTTACTCCCCTACTTTACCAACCATGAATTTTTTTCTTCAGGAACCAGTTTTTCCCGACATTTCCAAAGTGCATGTGATTAAACTTCACCGCCTTGCTTCCAAGTGACATTCTGACTGTACTTTGTCCAAGACATATTTGTTTTTTTCTGTTCAAAGTCCATGATACTTTTTCAAAATGCATATTTTGACCATATACTTACAAGATACAACAATTTCTGCATGTACCTATGAGATATTATTGAGATAGCTATGTATTGAAATAGCCATTTTATATTCGATTAATTCTGTACAGATGAAGAGCAAACATAACAAGATAAATAACAGATGAATGGTGTCTCTTGAGAGATTTCATATTAAGAGTGCTGGTTAAAAGCTTCTTTAGCTGATGGAAAATACCCTAATTTTGTTTTAAGGGATTTATTATTACTACTATTTAAAGATAGTTTTATTGGTATATAATTGACATCATGTAATTTAATCCTTAAATCATATTAAGAAAAGTTGTGAAATCAACACCATAATTTGTAGCTCATTTTATTGGGGGCTTATGCAACTCATATCACCATCAACACATACATCCATTGTATGCAGACCATATTTGTACATTTGTTGCCACCACCATTCTCAAAACATCCTCCTACCTAGGCCCTTGGGTATCAGCTCTTTATATTTTGCCTCCCTCTCCATCCCCCCTCCCTCAAGAGCCCTTAATAATTTACAAATTATTATTATTATTTTGTCATATTGTACACTGTCCGATGTCTCCCTTCGCCCACTTCCCTGTTGTCTGTACCCCAGGCAGGAGATTATATGTAGATCCCTGTAATTGGTTTCCCCTTTCTATTCCACCTTCTCTCCACCCTCCCGGTATCACCACTCTTACCACTTGTCCTGAAGGGATCATCTGCCCTGAACTCCCCAGGTTTCCAGCTCTAGTGCACACCCCTTGCTCTAGCTGGATTTGTAGGCAGAATTGGGATCTTGATAGTGGGTGGGAGGAAGCATTTGAGAACTAGAGGAAAGTTGTATGTCTCATTGTTGCTACACTGTACCTTGACTGACTCATCTCCTCCCTGCCACCCTTCCTGAAGGGGATATCTCTTCACCTGTTGATGAGCTTTGGATCCCCAATATGTACTCCCCCTTATTTATAATGATATAATTTTTTGTTCTTTGATGCCTGATATCTGATTCCTTCAATACCTCATGGTCACACAGGCTGGTGTGCTACTTCCATGTGGGCTTTGTTGCTTCTGAGGTAGATGGCCACTTGATGGTCACTTGTTTACTTTCAAGCCTTTAAGACCCTATCTTTTGATAGGTGGACACCATCAGTTTTCTTCACCACATTTGCCTATGCACACATTTGTATTCAGTAATCATGCCAGGAAGGTGAGTATCATGGATTGGCAATTTAATAGAACGAAGTGTTCTTGCATTGACAAGTACTTGAGTGGAAGTCCAAGGCCCATCTGCTATCTTAATACTAACCCTATAAGAATATGTACGTAGATCTATTTCCCTATCATTATATATAGATATATTCACCTCTGTACATGCCTGCATTTAAACCTCTATAAATGCCCTTTAACCCAGTTCTCTCCTCTATTTCCAACAAAATAAATTTAAGAGCATTTTTTCTCCTGTTCATTGTTGTTGGCATTTTCCACTAACCTCCCATGCCATTTCCTAGGTAAATAATTATTCATTCAATTACTATCTCTATACATTTAATTTTCCAGGATTTCGTATTCAGTAAAATACACCAAACACAAATAAGAAGCAAAGAAACAAGGGAAAAAAACCCTCAAAGTTATTAAAAAAAACTAAAATGAGAAGAACATCAACCTAAAAGAAAGCTAGCCATATTAAAAAATGAAATATCTTGAAAATAGTTTACAAGGAAGATCAAATGATAAGGTGTCACATTTTAACTAACTGCATCTGCCATAAGAAACCTTACACTTCACTGTGTCTGATAGCAAGGCTATTCACCTCCTTAGACTATTGTAGGAGAGGATTCACCAGAGGCTTAAGTTGTTATCCATAGCCTTCTTGGTTTTTACAATTCAATGTCTGACTCCCTGCAGTACTATGGATTTGGATTTTACTATTTACAGTCATTGGATCACACAGGTTGCTGTGCTTCTACCATCTGGACTTGGTGCTTCACGTAGATAGATGACTGCTTGTTTTAAGACAAGCCTTCAAAACTACAGATGCTATTCTTACTTGAAACCAGGTAGCATCTGGTTTTTTCACTATATTTTGAGGGCACCCAAATCTTCATTAATCTCTTCATGAGAGCAAGAATTGAATAGGATCAATTTTAAAAGACTAATTGTTCTTGGATCAGTTTTAGAATTAAGTAGGAGCTCAAAAGGCATTGATATATATCGATGTTTTACACATGTTCCTGGTTCACTTTAGAAACATCATTATCATGTTATGATAGTTGTTAGGTTCAGTTCCAAGTCATAACAAAATTAGGTACAACAGCAGAAAACACTACCTGTTTCACCAAACACCATTCTCACAATTGTTCTTATAGGTGAGCCCATTGTTACAGCCACTGTGTCAATCCATCTCATTTAGAAACTTCTGTCTTTTTGCCGCCCCTCCACGTTACCAAAGATAATGTCCTTCTTGAGGGACTGGTCTCTCCTGACAGTATGTCTAAAGAAGGCAAAACAAGACAGCGACTCTAAGGAGCACTATGGCTGTAATTCACATAAGACAGATTGGTTTGTCCTTATAGTTTTCCATGTTGCTTTCTATATTATTTGCCATCATCACAACTCAAATGCATCAGTTCTATTTTGAGCTTCCTTATTCAATGTCTAACTTTCACATGCATATGTAGTTTTTGAAAATATCATGGCTTGGGTCAGGTACTCTTTAAGTAAAATCATTGTTTTTCAACACTTTCAAGAGTTCTTCTGCACCAAATTTACATAATTTAAGAAAGAATTTTATCTCTTTGCTGAGCCTTCTGTAACAGTGGTTCTCAACCTGTGGATCACAACCCCTTTGGGGGTCAAATGACCCTTTCACAGGGGTCATCCAATTCATCACAGTAGCAAAATTACAATTGTGGAATAAAATAATGTAATGGTTGTGGGTCACCACAACTTGAGAAACTATATTAAAGGTTCATGGTATTAGCAAGGTTGAGAACCACTGTTCTATGAGCATTGAGTACAATGAAATCATTGACAACTTCTTTTCTCTGCCAATTGGTCCAGTTGTGAGGATTTAGATTTTCTTTACCCTGAGTTGTAAATTGAGACTGAAACCTACTGCGCTTGATCTTGATTCAAGTCCTCTTCTCTTTCAGTAAAGATGTTTGTGTCATTTTCATGTCACAAAAAGCAAGCTCACTGCCATCAAGTTCATGTCAGCTCACATTGATCCTATAGGACAGGATAGAACTTTCCCTTTGTTTTTATAAGACTGTAACTGAGTAGAGAAGTAGAAAGCCCCATCTTTCCCCCTGGTTTCAAACTGGCAACCTTGTAGATTTGAGCCCAACATGTAACTGCTACTAAACCACAGGGCTGCTAAGCTAAAGGGCCCCTTTCTGCATATTACATACTGTTAATAAGCTTTTCTCTAATTCCGATGCCTCATTCTTCATCATGTAATCCAACTTCTTGGATTATTTTCTGAGCATACAGAAGCAATAAGTATGGCAAGAGAGGCAGCCCCGTCACACACCTTCCCTGATTTTAAATCATACAGTATGCCCTTGTTCTGTTTGCACAACTGCGTCTGGAACCATGTACAGGCTTCACAGGAGTACAATGACCAGTACTAGAATTTCCATTCTTTCCAAGGTTATACATAGTTTGTTATGATCCACACAGTCAAATGCCTTGGCATAGTTGCCTAAACACAAGTAGACAACATTCTGATATTTCTGCTTTGAGCCAAGATCCATCTGACATCAGCATTGTCATCCTTTGTTCCATTTCCTCTTCTGAATCTGTTTCTGGCAGTTCCCTGTCAATGTACTGCTACAAAAATTTTTGGAGGAAGCCTTCAGGAACTATAGGAAAGTTGTATGCTTTCACTGAGAGGCTCAGTGAGATGGCAATGAAGCACACAACTTTCCTATGGTTCCTGAAGGCTTCCTCCCTCCAACTGTCACGGGCCCAGTTCTACACTACTGTGGAGATGAGAAATGGAAATGCGGGGAACCCAGAACGGATGAACCCTGTGGGACCAGTAGTGGGAATGAAGCTGCTGGATGGGTTGAGGGAAGGTGGGGTGGAGAGGGGGAGCCAACTTCAGGGATCTACATATAACCTCCTATCAGGCGGACAGACACAGGGGGAGAGGCCAAGGGGAGACATCAAACAGTGTAAGTTATGACAAAACAATAATTTATGGAATATTGAGAGTTGGTTGGGGGGGGGGTTGGGGAGCAAGGATGGAGGGGTAGAGAAGGGAGGCTGAAGTCAGAGGCTCGGATGGAAAGGTGGAGGTTCAGAGAGCGATGATAGCTACAGGCATGTGAAGACATGTGGTACAATATATGCATTTAGGTATTATGAGAAATGATATATGAGCCCCCAATAAAATGATTAAACATGGAAAAAAGTTTTTGGATAATCTTCAGCAAAATTTTGCTTCCATATGATAGTATGATATTGTTCTATAAACTGTACAGTCTCTTGGGACACTTTTCTTTGTATGTTTACAAATATGGGTCTCCTCGAGGTTTTTGGCCAAAAAATGTGTCTTTCAATTTTAATTTTTAAATTAGTATTAATTGTGAGTCAATACACGTGCTATCATTTCATAGTTCATATTTTCCAATGTTGTTGACATAAATGCACGAGTGCTTCCAGTGCTTCACCAGCGTGTTGAAGTATTTCAGTTAGTTTTTCATTAATTTCTGGAGCCTTGTTTTTGGCTAATGCTTTCAATGCAACTTGAATTTCCTTAAGATTGACTATGAACTTGTTCTTTTTGGTACAGTGCCTCTTTGTATTCTTTGCATCCTCTCTTGATGCTTCCTGCATTAGTCAATATTTTACCTCTAGTATCTTTCAATATTGCATGTCAAGGATTTATTTTTTGAGACTTTTATTTTTTTAGTTCCTTTAATTTAAGATGTGCTGTTCTTTTAATTTAAGGTGTGCTGAAGGTGTTCTTTTTTGGTTTTCTAACTCTAGATCTTAGCACATTTCATTATAACACTTGACTTTGTATTTTCAAGCTGCTCTTTTAAATTTTCTGTTTAGCTTTTTGACTTCATCATTTCTTCGATTTGCCTTAGCTTCTCTATGATTAAGAGCAAAATTCTGTGCCTCTTCTGGCATCCAGTTTGACCTTTCTCTTCTATCTTCATCCTGAGCTTTTGCTTTCTTCATGAATAATCTTCTTGATTCCCTCCCACAGCTCACCAGATCTTCTATTGTTAATATTCAACGCATCAAATTTGTTCTAGAGATGCTTTTGAAATTCCACTAGGACAGAATTAAGATTATAGTTTGGCTGTCATGGAGTTGCTTTTATTTTTTTTCAGCTTCAATCAGAATTTGCATATGCATGATTAATGGTCTGTTCCACAGTCCACCCTTGACCTTTTTTTAGCTGCTTATACTAAACTTCTCCTTCATCGTCTCCCACAGATTTAGTCAATTTGATTTCTGTGCATCTAGAGAAGTTCATGGGGTATAGTCACCTTTTGTGTTGTTGAAAAAAGTTCTTTGTTATGAACAAGTCACTGATAATTGCAAAGTTCTATCATGTGATCTCTTTTTGTTTTATCACCAAGCCCATATTTTCCAACTTCTGTTCCTTCTTGTGTCCAACTTTTGTATTCCAATCACCGATAATAATCAAGATATCTTGATTGCATGTTTATTCAATTTCAACTGATATCATTGATAGAATTCCTCAACTTTTTCATCGCTAACCTTGTGGTTGATGCATAAATTTGAATGATCAGTTTATTTATTGGATTTCCTGGAAAGTAGATCTATATATAATCCCATCACAGAGAGCACTGTACTTAAGAATGATTTTGCAGTATCATTTTTGACAAGGAATGCAACTCCATTCTTCTTGAATGTGTCATTCTTGCCATCGTAAATCACATTATTTTCAGATTTTAATGGACAAATATCAGTCTATTTCAGCTCACTAATACCTAGGATATGGATATTTATGTATTTCTTTTAATTTTTGATGATTTAAAATGCTATGCACAAATGTTAAATGATAATCGAAGCATCCAAACAAGATGGGATGAGTACACAGAGTCACTGTACCAAAAAGAACTGCACAATATGTTACCATTTCAGGAAGTAGCATATGAGCAAGAGCACATGGCACTGATGGAAAATGTTCAAGCTGCACTGCATTGATGATTCTTATTCCACTGAGGTTTGCATTTAGGCCTCTAGTCCATCTTGAGTTTGTTTTTGTGCATGGCCTTGTTTAATTCTACTACTGATGGAGATTCAATTTTTCCAGCATCATTTATTGAAGATTGTGTCCCTTTTCCTTTTAATGTGTTTGGCTTTTGCAAAATTTCAGTTGGCTGTGGGTCGATGATTTTATTTCTAGTTTTCCCATCTTGTTCTATCATTATCCTAGTAACTTCCAGATTTTTTTCTTTTCTTTTCTTTTCTTTCTACTGTTTTAACTGTATAAGAAGTTTTGAGGCTGGTAGCGTAAGACTGATAGTGTAAGACTTCTCTTTTTGAGAAGTTCTTTGGTTATCCTCTTTGCTCTCCAAATAAAGTTAGTAGTCTTTACATTTAAAAAAATAATTAATTGAGATTTGGATTTGGATTGCATTGTATTTGTAGGTTGATTTAGTAGTATTGACATTTTCACAACATTAAGTCCTTCTACTGATGAGCACAGGGTATTTTTCAATTTGTGTTGATCTCCTTTGTTTATTTGTATTACTATTTGGAATTTTCTTTGTATGGGTATTTTGGTTTTTTGGTTAAGTTATTCTGAATTATTCTTCTTTACTGCAGCTACTACAGATCCAATTGATTTCTGCTTTCTAATCTTATAACCTACCACTTTACCAAATCCCTCAATTGCTTCCAAACAATCTTTTTGTGAAATATTTGGGGTTTCTCTATTAGTAAATTTGTAAAAATTTCACTTCTTCATTGTCCAGTTGTTTTCCTTTGATTTGTTTTTGTTGTGTGATGGTGCTGGCCAAGATTTCTAACAGTGTTGAATAAGAGTGGTCATAGGGCATCCTTGTCTGTTTTAGGGGAAGTGTTCTTAGTTTTTCCTCATTGAGAATGATTGATTTTGATGATTGGCCAGATGATTTTCATATATGGCTCTTATTATGTTTAGCAATTAAAAGAATTTATTATTTATAAAGTAGTTGGTGTGTGTTCATTTAATTCTTATAATTACCAAGTAATAGCCATCTCTAGCAGAGCAAAAGGAAAACTTTGACATTCAGTTCAAGGAATAAATTTTGGAATTTAGAGATTGCCTACTAGTTTATTGGTTACCTCAAAGTTTTATTTCAGTGTTTTCCATAATACAATATCTTTGCCAAATGTTACTTTGAAGTAACTATGCTTTTTGTAGGTTTTTTTGGTGTATCAAAATATTAATTTAAAAAAATGTTTTACTCAAGTACAATAGGTACATGTGTATCTGTATGGTGGTGTCTTTTTCAAAATATTTATGGGGTGTAAGAGTGAAATAGTAGCTCTATACAGAAATAGTCATTGTGTGTTTTTCAACCTTTCTAAGATTTCATTACTGAATAAATGAACTCTATGGAATTATTATAGCTAAAATATCAATGTTTGTCTTTCACCTAGTTTATCTGCACTTCATAAAAATGCTTAAATATTACTTCATCATCCTTAAATTTGTTTTTCAGTATGTGAATTCTGAACTGATTCCTGAATATTTATGAAGTAGTTCTGATTTTTACAGGTGTTACAGGCCCTTAGGAATATTTAACATAATTTGGAACAGGCTTGTACATTTTTTGCTGATTTTTTAAAAAATTGAAAACCAGGTTACGATATGTGAAATTTAGTTATACTAGCATCAATTTTTGTGTCTTTCTATAGCAGCAGTTCTCAAGCTGTGGGTCGTGGTCACTTTACAATTCATAACAGTAGCAAAATTGTTGTTATGAAGTAGTAACCAAAAATAATTTTATGATTGGGGGGGGGGGGCTCACCACAACACGAGGAACTGTATTAAAGAGTCGTAGCATTAGGAAGCTTGAGAACCACTGCTCTATAGTAATTTAGGTAGACATAAAAGTTTCGGCTTTTTACAGCATTATGATTGAAATGCTATGCGAATCGATTTTCAAAGAAGATATATTACTACACCTCAGTTCTGACTTTAGTGACCTTATGGACAATAGAATGAACTACTGCCTAGTCCGGTACCATCTGCACAATTGTATGTTTTAGTCTGTTGTTGGCAGGCATGGTGTCCTTTCAATCCTCTCAACCAGAGACTGCCTATTTTTGGCTGACCTACAAGCATCACGTTCTTTTCTAGGGACTGTACTCTTCTTATCATATGTCCAAAGTATGTGAGACAAAATCTTGGCATCCTCCCTTCTGAGAAATGCTTTGGCTATACTTCCTCCTACACTGATTTGTTTGCTCTTCTGGCAGCTAAGGAAAGCTACTTTTATAGCTTTGAACTGCTTCAAAACCATTCAGTCATATGTCGTTATATAGTCATACATTGCACAGCAACCAAATCGCCCATGTGTAGGAGAGCGACTTTCCCTTGATCACAGATGATGTTGCCCTTGGTGGCCACCGTCCTTCAGCAGGGCACCATTCATTGCTTGTTTCTTACTCAGGTCAAAATGTCAGATGCAGGAAATAAACTTTGAGATTTTACATGGTCTGTGTCTATGAAAGTTTTCTATTTCTGAAAACAGACTGATTAGAAAGCAAATGTGTGATATGTTTGTGTTATCAAGACAGAATTTAGATCACAACTAAAAAGCATAAAAGACTATATGTAAGGGCCTTATTTTAATAGACTTCCTCTGAAATTTTTGCAGCTTCAATAAAAAACCCTTTAGTTTGCTTCTGCTTTTCATGTTTAAATACACTGCGTAGGTGGCCCTGTAGGCTTTCTGATAGCATACTTGGTTACGCCTTGGACTGCTAGCCACTAGGTCAGCCCTTCCAATCCCCTAGTCAATCTGTAGGAGAAGATTAGTGGATCTGTTCCTCTTCCTATGTGTAGCCTTGGAAACCCTGGGAAACAGTGCTCCTCTCTCCTGCAGGTTGACTGTGAATTTGAATGGACTTCATGACAGTGAGTAGGATTGTGGGTTCATTTTTTGAGGTGACCTCAGAAATTCATTGACTTTTTTTGGTGATTACTTTAGGTTGGCATTTTAAAAAAGTTTCCTCAGGGTTCCTTAAAGATAAAGTTCTGCTGAGTGAGCTGTGACTCACTAAGAAGGTGAAGCTGCTATTGAATTTGGGATTTTGTGTGATCATTTGGTGGGATAGGATGAGTGTTTGGGGTTCTGAAGCACAGAAATCCATCACCCTAGGGTAAGAAAATAACCATGACTATGAATAAACTAATGGTGTATAGTAGCCTCCTTTTTGTTATGCAAGAAATACATATCTATATACTCATGTAGAAGCTGAGTTTTTCAGCACATTTTTAATGCGTTTGTGGTAAACTTAGGTGCCTCAGCTGATATTCAGTCAGCTTATACTTGAATATATATGGTATTTATTTTCATGAAGCTTTTTTCCATCCTTCTCTAATTCTTACTTTTATCTAGGGTTGTAAAATTTGTCTGTACTGCGTAGGTTATCAAAGGATAGCATAGGCTAATATGGAATGTGAGGCAGCTGCCTAGATTCTACTGAGGAGTCTTTTTCCTTCTAGCCGCTCTCCTTCCACAGTCTAAAAGAAATATCAGCAATTTAATGATTTTCTTCGATAAATTCAAATGATAGGAGATTTCTAAGAACACCAGTTACTCTCATAAGTTCTTCATCCTGATTCCCAGCTTTTGTCATTTGGCTGCACTTGAGTAGACGTCGAGGTCTTCTAACACACTTCATGTGATATTTTGAAAATATATGTCAATTTTTGGCTATTTATTTTTTGGTGTTGTTGAAACTATGTACAACAATATGCACTTTCTCAAGAATTTGAGTTTCTACACGTAAAATTCATTAACATTAACTACATTCACATCTTCCTCTTTTGAGTTGTTCTGTCCTCATGCACATAAATTCACTGCCCCTCAGTTTTCTATTTAATCTTTCAAGTTGCCCTATAAGTAGTTTTTAAAAGATTATAAGAACTCCAGGCAAGACAGTCTTTACTACTTACGCTAAACTAATATTCAGTTTTGTGAGCTAAATCACACTGCTAAACAGTTGTCAGGGTATAGTTTTAGGATTTAAAGATTCTCTTGGGCAGTGTTTTCTGGGGTATTCCTTCATCCTCCATGACTCAGCACACCTGAAGTCTATGAAATTCTGTTCTCAGTTTCTTTTCTCTTTATGATCAGGAGCAGTCTTTGGAATCATTGATCATAATGTTTGGTAATGGTAGCCAGGCACTATCCAGTGCTTCTGGTTTCATGATAGAGGAGGCAAATGTTCAAGGAGGCAATTAGCCATGTATTCTATTTTATCTTCCTATTCAGAACTCTTTCTGTTCTTGGTGAAGAAGCTAATTGGTGTGGGTTAAATGGCTGCTTGCAAGCTTTTAAGATACCAGACACTGCGTGACAAACTAGGAGGTAGAAAAGCACTAAACACATTTTTTTTTTTGCCAATTAATAAGAATGCCCATGAAACCATAATTTGAAATTTCTAAAGGAAGGAAGCAAATCCCATGTGGTACTTATTTGTGTATATGCAGCCTTAGCAGCTCTTTTCCCGGATCCCCCTTTTGTCATTGTCAGTGCATCTACCACAGAATCGTTGCCAACTCGACAGATTAATACAGTGAGCCCCTTAATTGTCTGTGTAACCAAGAAGTCGGCAGTTCCAGCCCCCTGGTTTCTCTCTCTGCTATGAGTCACTATGAGTCAGCATGGGAATAGGTAGGTAGGTTGTTGTTAAGTACTTTTAATTTATATCTCATGTGTAATCTCACTAGAGACAAGGAATAACTTTTATTTTATTTTTTTAGGGAAAAAAAAATAAAAGACACCACTTGTTCAGAACTTTTCAGTAGAAAATATATTTTGACTTGGAGAAGATAAATGGCAACTTGATAACAGTTTTAGGAGTTGGCTTAGTGGGTTATTGAGGGATTATCTTAAGTTTTATTTTATGCCCTGATCGGTCTGATAAATGCTATGTAGTATTACTTGGCGGAAGCTCATACCACGTTTGCTCCACAGGAGAATGACTCAGGCACTTTGGACACGGTGGGTGCTGTAGTTGTGGATCAAGAAGGTAATGTCGCTGCTGCTGTCTCCAGTGGAGGCTTGGCCTTGAAACATCCAGGGAGAGTGGGACAGGTAATTAATTATGGAATTTTAAAAACTAGCTGTTCAAACTAAAATGTGGAGTTTATTTAACTTTTGGGGGGTCATTTTTTTAAAAAGAAAAACAGTGATATTGTGGCTCTTTAATATTTATACAGTATACATCGTCAACCCCATGCTTTTCCAAAGTTGTGATATTTACAATTGTAATCATCTAAAGTGCTCCTTGGAAGCAGGAATGGGGACATTTTGTCTCGCTCACTTTAGCCAGGCCATCGGGAAGATCAGTGGCAAAAGTAAGCCATCATAGTAGGTAAATCAATGGGTCAGCAAAGAAGAGAGAGAGTCTCTCCGTAAGATGCATGATCCCACCCCTGCCACAGTGGGCGCACACATAGCAGTGCATGTGAAGAAGGTGAAGTGCTGGGCACTGCTTCTTTTCCTGGTATATGCAGGGTTGCCCGGAGAGCCATCAGACCGGGTGACACCAACAGTAACCATGTTACACCACCTTCAACAGAATGGATACTGGCCTGGATATTTAATAGATACTTAACAGATATGTATTGATTTTCTTTTCTTTCTTTTTTTTTTTTTTAAAGAAATTCATTTATAAATGTCATTCTGTCAGGAAGCAAGCACTATCCGGTTATATTGTTGATTACTTTCCTTGTGGAAAAATAATTTAGAATCACATACTTTAAATCATCCTCAAGGAACTGAGAGAATTGACTATTCCCCCATTGGTTAAGCATTTCAGACACTTTTAAAAGTAACCACTGTTTCAGGTCACTGACACATGAGTTTACTATGATTTTTTTTTTTTAATGAAAAGGGTCTTGAGCTGAGCCCCGGTGGCGTAGTGGTTGTGCACAGGACTGCGGCCCGCTGGGACGGAGGTTCAATTCTAGCAGTGGGGTTGGGCCTCCTACTCCCACCACCGGAGAGCAGTGATGCCTCCCCCCCCCCCCCAAAAAAAAGGGTCTGATTTCTTGAAGCATACATATTGTCAGTGGGTGTACACATTCTTTTTAGCCGCCTCCCCGAGCTATAATGTGCAGTTTATAATTGAGAGTAAAACTTGAGAATTAAAAAAGCAATCTATTTACTCAGTAAGCTTTCTAAGCATAAACCACATGGTTTGTTGTTGTGACATGCCATCAAGTCCATCCCAACACATGGTGACCCTGTGTGCAATAGAACAGAATGTTGCCTGGGTCTGTGCCCTCTGCACAATGATTTTTAAATAATCCTCCAAAAACAAGCCCATTATTGCAGTCTCTATCTCCGTCTATCTTATCAAAGGCCTTCTTCCTTTTCACAATGCTTCGACTTATGCATGCATGCTGTCTTGATTTCCTAGCACATTACTTAGGTGTTTAATAAATATTTGTTGAGTGAACAAACAAATAGGACTCTTTCATGGAGTCTGCTAAAACAGTTTGCAAGGGGGTGTGTTTCCACTTGGTCTTTGGATCTAGAGTTACACATGAGAAACTTCTTGGTATGTTGCATTTACTTTATTCCTGAAGTGGAGATCAATTATTTAATATATGGTTCTTTTACTCATTATCTCTTAATTATAAATTCTAATCCCTATGCCTGGGGTTATGGTTTCATTTTGGAAGGAGTTCTTCTATGCTAATGAACAGAATTAAGGTGGGATTAAGTCTCCACTTTAGGACACAGTGTGAGTCCAGGCAGTGATTTATTTTGCTTGAGGTCTGCTGAAAGCCAAAACCACACCATTTCTATATATATAAGATCATATATCATATAAGATATACATCAACACAATTTCTATATATATAAGATAAAAAACACACAGAGAAATCCCAGGACTATCAGCAGTGGAGTGAGGTCACTATCTCTGTCTGAAGTGGCAGAGGCCTAGACCAGAAGCACCAAAGGCACCAGAGACTGCAGCACATAGACCATGGGACAGAGCACTGGAGCCAGGTCAAGAACAGAGGCTGAAGCAAGGAGAACATGAGAGAGAATGAAGGCCCAGTCCTGATACTCTGAGGCAGAGCAGTGGTCTGGCTTCCTGGCCCATGGAGGTAGAGGCCAAGAGACCACATGGTTGAGAGGCTGAGGATCAGAGAGAGACTTAGTTACTGGCTGAGAAGAGGCCCTGTTTTGAGGCCAGTATCTGTATCTGTTCTGTATGCTGTTCCTGACTTGTGGTTCCTTAATAAACTGTCATAATTGTGAGGTTTTTTTTTTTGTGAGTCCTCTATGGCCACTGCAAGGATTTGTGACCCCAGCAGAGATGCAGAATTCTGTGGTAGGAATCATTGGTGTCAGAAAAAGAAAGGGAAGGTGGAGGGTAGGGGCATTCCGCCCTCTGCCTGTACCTGTCTGACTTCTGCCCCTTAGCTGCAGGGACGCTCCAGAAGGTCCGATGTGCTGGCTCCTCTGTGTCCATTTTAAAGTTCTTCACATTTGATGAAGTGTCAATGTGATGGTGGGTTTGGTCAGAGTTGTTAGCAAATGCTTGGAGGAGAGTGATTGTTGCAACGTCTTAAATGATGTTTCCTTACAATTCTGTATTGGGTGGAGAGGGGAGAAAAGAATGAATTTTGTGCTACATTTTGCCTGCAGTGGAGCCCTTGTTGCATAGTGGGTTAGATACCAGATTGCTAGACAAAGGTAAACAGTTCGAATCCAGCATCCACTCTGCAAGAGAAGGATGAGACTTTCTGCTCCCATAAAGATTCACAGCCTTGGGAGGTCGCGGGGAGGTCTACTCAGCCTCGTAGGGTCTCTCTGAGTTTGAATCAAATCAGTGGCAGTCAGTGTGGAGTTTGAGTTTTGTCTATAGTACTAGGGGATTTGTATAGAATGCTTATTTAAAATGTGTACCATGCTTTGAACTCATTGAAAAAAACTTTTTTTTCTGCACATTATAAAATCCATGTGCTTTTTGTCAAGTTTAGAATATCAAGCTTGGAGTATCAGAGTGGAGCATCCTGGTAGTGGAAGAGAGAAGCTGGCAGAGCTACAGAACTTACTTTGTAATTCTAGTTCTTCCTCACCGTTTCCTGTTTGTTTTGGTTCATATAATATTAACAATAGAGTCAAGGATAGTCCTGGCTACGTTAGCAGAGTATTATAGCTATCAGTTTTGAAACCATTTTGCCACTGCACATGGGAGTGTGGTGCAAAAACAAATACTTCTATAAGACTTCGATGGTGGTTTGCCCCACTTGGCTAGTTTTTCTATTTTGTGAGAGGAGGAAAATTAGGGACTGATGTTGAGTAGAGGAATAAAGGTGCTTAATGGATAACTGTTGCTTAATGAGAATGTAATACACTTAGATTAAAAAGCAAACACAAAACTATAAATCCTGGAAATATATAAACAAATGATGAGAGGCCATGGTGATGAGAGCTATTTTTAAATGAAATGTTTTATTTTAATGTGTCTGAAACATTCTCATTGTCAATGTGTCATCACTATAAAAGTATTAGAAATTAAAAAAATTTTATTTAATCTTTTAAAAGTATATTTTTAGCAAAATGGAATTAACAAAACTTAATAGAAAAGAATTAGTACATGATTTAAAGATCTGAAAAGTGAACTCCTTATTCAAATAGAGATACTGCTTTTTATACATCATTTTAAAAATCATTTTACTGGGGGCTCATACAACTCTTTTGTTTTTTGGGACATCACTGCCCTCTGGAGGTGGAAGTAGGAGGCCCAGCCTTGCTGCTGGATTTGAACCTCCAACCTAGTGGGCCGCAGTCCCGCGCACAACCACTACGCCACTGGGGCTCAGCCCTACAACTCTTATAACAATCCATACATCAGTTGAATCAGGCATGTTTGTACATATGTCGCCTTCATTCTTTTCTAGGCATTTACTTTCTTTCAAGCCCTTGGTATCAGCTCTTCTCTCCCCCACCCCTTACCACCCCTACCCCCCAAGAGAGCTATTTTGACAATCCAGATATCTTGCCTGATACAGAAGAACTCGATTACAGAATTATGCAAATTAAAAAACTAAAACTAAAACCAAGTTGCATCAAACACAATTTTCTTAATGTGTAAAAAACTAGTACTTTTAAGTCCATAATTATTACATAAACTGTTTAAAATCTTTGGACTGTTAAATTGTGTGAGATATGTGATTACACTTTAGATGTTGAAATATCCATTTGAATTAGAATGTATTTGCTTACTTACCTTACCATAAGGGTTTGAATTTCCTACTTGTACTTAAGAAAATACTTACAGTCCATTCCCTTTCCCCACACAGCTACATATGTACAAGCAGTCATTTAGCTAACCCTAGGGGCTCTGAATTCAGGTAATCCTATAGTCTAATCCCAACTCTCTCTTAGGAGAAATTACTCAACATCTTTAAACTCCAGTTCTCAAAACTGCAAAGTAGGAATAAGTAGCTCTCACAAAGTTCTATAAGATAAAATGAAACAGTGCATGTGAATTACTTATAATTCTTGGTGTTAACAGGTGTGCCTTCCATTTATTAAATTCATTTAAAAATCATTTTATAGGGGGCTTTTATAGCTCTTGTAGCATTCCAAACATCAATTGTATCAAGCACATTTGTCCATATGTTGCCATCATAATTTTCTAAACATTGAATTTCTTTTTAAACTTATTTTGATTTATTTTTTTACATTTACTGTCTATTTGAGCCCTTGGTATCAGCTCCTCTTTTTTCCCTTCCTACCCACCCCCACTCTCTACATTCTTTTTATGAACTAGACACTGTGGTCAACATGTGTGCCAATTCATGTAATTCAAGGATAAACCATGAAGCAGATTTTTTGGGGGGGGCAGGGCATCACTGCCCTCTGGTGGGAGTTGGAGGCTCAGTTCTGCTCCTCGAGAACTGCTGCTCAATTTGAACTGCCAGCCCAGGGGGCTGCAGTCCCACGCACAACCACTACACCACCAGGGCTCAGCCAAAGCAGATACTTTATTATCTTCATTTTATAAAAGAAACTAAGGCCTAGAAAAATTGGTGATTTTAATAATGAATTATAATAGCATTTATATGATTGACTTGACTCCATAGCAGTATCTTTACTGCAATTTTACTACCCAAAAGAAGAAACCTTGATTTGTTTTAGTTTTTGCACATTTGTTTGTCATGTCAGAAACCCTGGTGGTGTAGTCAGTAGGCTTTGGGTTCCTAACCAGAAGGTCAGCATCTCCAAGCCACCAGGCACACTGAAGGAGAAGGATGAGGCTTTCTGTTCCCTAGAGTTACAGTACTTGAAACATACAGGGGCCGTTCTCTGCTCTCCTGTAAAAACACTATGAGTCGGAATTGACTTGCTGGCAACGAGTTTTAGTTTAGCTATCCCCTGCAGATTTCTAAGATTGCAAATTTTTATAGGGGTAGAAAGCCCAGTCTTTCCCCTGCAGTTTGTATTTTAGACCTGTTTAAAGAGAGCTGTGCTGTGCTTAAAACAGTGATTTAAAAAGCCCTCTGGCTCTTTTTTATTAATGGTGTAGTGGTTACTCATTGGGCTGCCAACATCAAGGTCAGAGGTTCAAAACCACCAACCACTCCTCAGGAGAAAGAGTCTCTGAAACTCATTGAGCCAGTTCCACTCTGCTTGGTAGGGTAGCCCTAAATAGTAGGTAGTATGACCTCAATCTAACCAATTTGAGAAGGTTGTGAAAGGAAATGACTTCAATTTGTAAAATTAACCGCAGGAAGTACTATAAAGGAAATTTTCTAAGAGAGAAGCTAAAAAAAAAAAGAGTGATAATAAATCATACCTTTCTAGAAAGACCTGATCTCCATTGGATGTCTAAGAGTTGGCCATATTTACTATGTTGATATTGTTAGGTTGCTTTTCCAGCTAATTCCAGGGAATGGATGTGACTGTAGGAAAGTGTCCAGGGCTTTGGATGAAGGAAGAAGAGCCCAGCCTCTAGGCATAGGGTGTTTTCTGAGGGGCTACCTGACCAGGCACCTGCATGAGGGTGTCTTCATTATTGAGTGCTCCTATAACAGAAAGACCAAGTGGGTGGCATTAGAAACATATTTTCTCACAGTTGACAAGACTAGAGGTGTGGATACAGGGGGGCAGCTTGAAGGAAGAATTTTCTGTTGCCTCTGGAGGACAATTCTAGTCACTTCCGCATCTGTCTCCTGGTTCCTTGGGAGTCTTTATGTTGCATGGCACCTCTCTTCTTGTATCTATGCTTTGTTTCCTTGTCTGCTTCATCTGTTTGCTATCATAAAAGATACTGATATAAGGTATGCATCCTGTCTTATTAACAATGACAACCCAGCTCTGATGGGATCATAACCCTAGGCAGAAGCTAGACTTTGTAACACATATATGGGAGTGGGGGGCTGAATTCAATACATAACAGGGAATACCAATTAAAAAGCTCTCTCATAAGTCTGCACTGTGTACTCTAGAATCCCACATGTTGAGTCAGTTCAATGAAACTTTCAGTTGCCACATTACCCACCAGGGCTAAATAATCATGTGTGCTTTGGAAGTATGTTATTTTCACAGTCAATATTAAGTTTTCTGCTGCCCAGTGCTTGGTAGTCTCTCAAGAGGAAGCTTGTCGAAAACAAGGGGGAATGGAAACCATGGACACATGGATGTGAGAGACTTCACTCCTATACACCACACAGCATTCTTTCCTACTTCCTCTGAAGCCTTAGATAAGGTCTCCGAAATTAGACAGAGGTTGGCAGTTATCTGGTACAGGAGTCTAAGTTTACATGTTATTCTGGATTCCAGATTATTTCTCAAGAAAGATGCTTTAGGGGCATGCGATGGAGAATAATGTACAAATCTGGCTATTTTAAGAGAACTTAACTCCATGTCATTGAGCTAATTCAGACTGACATCAACCCTGTCAGACAGGGTTGAGCTGCTTCATTAGCTTTACAAGGCTATCATCTTTGGGGCAGTGGATCACAACATCTTTTTCTCACAGAGTTTGAACCATTCGCAGCTCTAGGTAGCAGGTAAGCACTGTGTTACTAGGGCTTCTAAAAGAGAAATTAGATTGTAAAAATATTTTTAAAACTTCAGGTTGATTAAAATATTTCCAGAGAGTCGACCAAGGCCTTTCGGCAGAAGTTATGGATAAGGTAGAGAGTTGGTCAATCTAAGAAAGAACTTCAACTAATGGGAAATCTTCAATAATTTCCCACATGAGAAAATGGTTTCTCAGTCCTGAAAGTATCTGGAATGTTATGTGGGGATTCTTGTTCAGGATAGGATATTAGAGCAAGTGAATTCTAAGCAAGTGAAAAAAATAAGAAGAACAAGATATAGTAAGCTGATGTCTGTCTAGTCATCAGTTCCATTCTTAGCCCTTTCCCTAAGTCCTCAGAAGAGAGTCCCTGTGCGTAGAGAATCATAGCACTGTTTGGTGGGAATCTTTTCCCTTTCCCCACTCAAATGTTTTTTCTTTTACTCCACTCGAGTTTTTTATGGATATCTTTTTGTTTCTAAAGATCTGCTCTGTGATTACAATTTAACATTTGCAATTCCATCATACACAAGTGTATTCAGCCATTTATTTACTGGTGGACAATTGCTTTCAGTTTTTCATTCTTACCTACCATGTGATCATGAACATTCTTGAATGTTCCTCCTTGTAGTTCTCTGTCATAGCCAAGAGTTTTTAGCTGCTTCTACTTAAGCAGTGGGAACTTTTTATCAGGTGCAATTTCCCTCTCAAAGGCAGGGAAGTCATTGTGGATAGTGAGCTTCTGAATCCAAACATTTTTTGGTGGCATTCCTGGGAACATAATTGGAATGATTGCTATGTTCTTTGGTAGAGCCACGGAAGTTTATTATGTTCCTAATTGCTGAAGCATATAAATCCATCCTGTCACCTAACAATTTGGTGTGTTTAATTTGGTTTGGGGCCTTTTGTTATTTCCTTTGGCAGCATCTAGCAGAGTGGTAGATACACTGAACCTCTGGTCTATAGCTCTAGCTCCGATTGTGACACCCCCAGGAAAGCAAGGAAAGAACAGAGTGTTCCAGAGGATGACAGGAAGACCACTTGCGCCCTATTTCCTGGGGCCTGGCTTCATACAAAGACTCCTGGCCCTGACTTCCAACCTACCGAATTGGGATCTCCAGGATCAACGTTCCCATCAGAAAGCACACCAATTAACTTCACACATCTAGTTAGAAAACACACATTTAGTTTTGAGAATCACTAATTTAAAGCAACCACAATGAACTCAAGAGCTCAAATGCATCACTAACTGACAAGACTACAAAAGAGGGGAAAGTTTGTCAGTGTGACAAAATTGTTGCTGATGAAAATGGGAAACTTTCTTTTTCTACATTATGGAAATGTTTAGATGAGTAGACTAGCTGAAAATATTGCTTCAAAATCATTCAAAATAACATCCAAGCCATTGGGGGTGGGTTTACATAACTTCTGGTATCACCAACTGATGTGCATCATTTCTAAGCCAGCATTTATTTTTTATTAGTTGGGTGTGAATTTTGTACTTTGTTAAAATCTCATTGCATAAATGATCTCAGAAATACTATATCTCCCTATTTTAATTTTCTCAGGCTGCTCTTTATGGATGTGGTTGCTGGGCTGAGAACACTGGAGCTCATAATCCCTACTCTACAGCTGTGAGTACCTCAGGTATTTGATGCTTTCATGACCATTTTTCATAACTTCAGTCTTATAGGCTATCTAATATTTAAAATCGATATCATTTTTATGCAGATTTGTCAGTGTGCACTCATAGACTGCAGCCTTTAGGATGGATTGCAACTGAATTTATAGGAAACCAAAATTCTCACAGCTGGACCAGTAGACATATCTTAATAAACTGAGGAGAGATCAAAGATAGTATCCAGTCAATTATCATAGTAGCAAAAGTTGAAAAAGCAAATGATGTATTGCATTGGGTAAATCTCCTGCACAAACCAGTTTAATGTGTTGAAGAGCCGGGTGGTCATTTTGCCAATAAGGTGCTCCTGAGCCAAGCCATGGTATTTTCAATTGCTTCACATGCATATGCAAGTTGGGAAATGAATAAGGAATACCAAAGAAGAATTGAGGCATTTGAATTAAGGCACTGACTAAGAATATTTAAAGTACCGCCAGAGAACAAACAAAACCATCTTAGCAGTACAGCTAAGATATTCCTTAGAAACAAAGGGATTGAGACTTATCTCACACACTTTGTCCATGTTATCAGGAGTGTGCAGCCCCTGTAAGAGGACACCATGATTGACATCATGATTGTGGGTCAGCACAACAGAGGAATACTGTCAAGGAGATGAATGACATAGTGACTTCAAAAATGAAACAGCAATAGTGATGATGGCTCAGGATGGGGTAATGTTTTGCTCTCACTGCCATCTTATCTATTTTGACGCATAGGGATCCTACAGGACAGGTTAGAATTGCACATGTGGTTTTCCAAGACTTTTGTTCTTTATGGGAGTACCACCCGGGATTCTTTGGGAGAAGGGCTGGTCTTTCTCTTCTTGTACATGGTTCTAGTCTCAGAAACCCACAGCAGGTTACTGTGAGCCAGCATTCTCCAGAGAGCAGTGAAATAGGCATGTTACTTACTTCATGAAGTTGATTTTATTTAGGAGATTACAGTGGGTCGTTAAAGCTAAATGATATTTTTCTCCATTGGTATTTGATATTTCCATCTCAAGTATCTTCATATGATCAAAGACATCCTTAGTTTGTCAGTTCATGATGTATATTGTAGACCGTTAGCATAGATTATCCTAACGTAACCTAACCAGTGCTTATGTTACATCCTTATCAAGTTAACTGACCATCATCAGCTCTTGGAAGCTGAAAATGATAAAGCAGGTCACTCCCTCCTCTCTCTGTCAGACTTAATGTGATTATTTTCTTCCTTCTGGACTGGTAGGAGATTGATAATGAAAATGTATGCTAGAGTTCACAGACCAAATTGGGAGTAAGGGGGAGCATGGAATTTTGCATTGGTTTGGTCAAAGGATAAAAGACGTGTGTCTTAGGCTATTGCAGAAAATCCAGAGACCTGGCTTACATTTTAGGTGGTAATTGAAAGGCACAGGGTTAAAGGTGAGGCTCTTCCAAAGCCAGTGAGCCAATATGGTCATTAGCCCTAAGGAATCAACTCAAGCATCTTTTTCTCATCACTGGATGACAGGGAATGAGTGAAGCTCAAGGAGGCTGGTGATGTAAACTCTGACTCATGGTCTTGCATGGGGATTTACTTACCAAGAGGGATAGCAGAGCAGAGTAGTAAGAGCTGTCAAACATTTGGAGGGTTGTACAGATTCTTCCCTCTACTAGTTGTGAGACCTGGAGAAAGCAGTTGTTTTTTTCCTGGGAGGATTGATGAGTTAACATATGAAAGGCAAGACACACAAATAGCATTACAATCAAAAAGAGATTATTGTAAAGTAGATTATGCTGGTTTGCTGACTCCCTCTTGACCCACCCCTGAATTTGTTCTTGACCCAACTTGAATTTCTTTCCTGTTCCATGACAAAATTTTCTTCCCGTAATGTTTAAATATTGATGGTGTTCTTTTCTTTCTTACTCATTATTTGTACTTTTATCTTTGTGTTGATATTATTTTACCCTTTCCATTTTATTTTGGTTTTGTTTTATACTGTTTCTGTTACGTTACCCAGCTTGTGAAGAAGGAGTAGATGCATAGAAATAAGAACTGACACAATGGTTGGTTGGGGATGGGAGGGGAGCACTAGTGTGGGTGAGGGGAGCAAACCACAGGTCTGGGAGAAGGGAGGAAGCACCAGAACTGATTTTAATTATGCATATATAACTCATTTTTAAAATCAATTTAACCATAGAAGTGTATAATTTGTGAATACTATATCAAGAAAACCACAAGAGAGGAAAAAGAAAAACTTGACCAATGATTACTTACCACAGTTCTACGGGAAAGAGTTGTTGCATAGAGGCCATTGAGTTTATGCCAATGGTGGTAGAATAATTTGGAAACCATTATTGATAATAATGGTTGTACAACACAAAGAGTGTAGTCAATGGCACTGAATTATATAAGTAGAAATTGTGGAATTGGAGAATGTGCTGCCACAATTAGAAAAAGAATTACATGAATAACAATGAATACAAGGAAGAAGAAAATGTTCTAGAATTGAATATGGTGACAGTTGTACAACTTTTCTTGATATGATTGAATTATTGGCTTGCATGGTATGTGGATGAAGGACTAAGAAATGTTTTCTTTTTTTAAGAGATCTGCAGATTTACCCAATGCAACCCATCTTCTGATCTCTTACCTACTGCTTCCATGAGCATTTATTGTAGATCCAAAAAAGAAAAAAAATCCATGAGAAATTCAATCATTTCTCCATTTATCATGAAGTTTCCTATCGGTATATAGTGTACTGCAATTGTTGGATGATGTCATAACATTTTACTTGCATGTGATAACAATTATATTATAACTTGAGCAATATGTCGGGCTACCTTTTTTGGAATGGACACCAATCTCTTTCTGTCAGTTGGCCAAATTGCTGTCTTCCTTGTTATATGACACAGGTAACTGAGCGCTTCCACTTCTTCATCAGTTTATTAAAGGATTTCAGTGGGTATTCCATGAACTCCTATGCCTTGCTTTTGGCTAATGCTTTTAGTGCAGATTGTACTTCGTCCTTTGTACCCTGGGTTCTTGCTCACATGCTACCTTCTGAAATGGTGGGATGTTGAGTAGTTCTTTTGGGAACAGTGCCTCGGTGTATTCTTTCCATCCTGACTTTATGCTCCCTGCAGCAGTCAATATTTTGCCAATAGTATCTTTCAATAGTGCAAATTGAGCCTTTTGCTTTTTTAAGTTCTTTTGATGTAAGGTAGACGGAACGTCCTCTTGCTCTTTTGGTTTTCTCGTTCTATTTGTGTGTACAGTGCATTATAGCACTCGACTTTGTCTTGGCAAATGCCTTTTCAAATTTTCTGTTCAGCTTCTTGACATCATCATTTCTTCCATTTTCTTTAACTCCTCAATGATTAACAGCAAGTGTCAGAATCTCTTCCAACATCTCCCTTGATCTTTCCTTCTTTCTTTCCTGTCATTTTAATGAATGATGTTCTTGGTATCAGTTCCCCTGTCATTAGCAATCGTTGTGTTAAATCTGCTCTTAGGAAGGTCTGGAAATTCCGAGTAAGCAGGTGAAAAGTTGAGAGACATATATTTGGACAGGAGCAGAGGGTAACTGCAAAGAGTAGCTAGTCCAATTTGTTTGGGAGTTTGCAATTTGTTCGGGTATTTGGTGAAGGTTTCAAATGACCTTCATTGTGAAATTTGTTTTTACTTTTTAAGGGTTCTTTAGAGTAAAGACATGTTCATCCCACTGGAAGATAGATCAGGACAGAGAGATGCACTATCTCCATGGTTCCTCCGGAATGATGAAATGCAGACAGTGGTAGCAAAACTGGTCGAAAACCTCAAGGCCTTGCTATTGGTCACACCAAAGTAGAATCCAGAAACTTGAGCCTGCCCTGCATCCTTTGTCTGGACGCACCTGCTGGGTGTTGCCATTTCTCACTTAACATGGCTGACACTGGGCTTTAGAGAAGCTTCTGGTCATCATAAAATAGTGAACTTTAATGGCATTATTCTATAGTAACATGATTTTTAGAGTGTTTAGGGTTAGGAGCATCTACTGCAGCTTGGAATAATTTGAGATGTAATAGAATGGTTTGGGCATAGTGCCAGGGGAAATTTTCTGTGAACTCTGACTTCTAGATATGAATGTTGATAACATGCTGTTTATAAACATTATTTTAACAGCACCTGACTGCTTGGATTGTTTGAATGTAGAACCGGAGAAGAAAGACTGTTCATTGATAGCTAACTGAACATAACTACTATTTATGTCCAAGAACTACAGTAATTATCAGATGCGGGAATTATTTATCAAGACTATTGTTAAAATTAAGTCACTCCATTCTGATGAACTATTACGATATTATTTCTTGCTTTCCACATAGCTAAAATCGCTAAAATAGTGTGGAACCCTGAAATATGCTAAAACAGTTCCTGAAAAAACAGTTCAGCATGAGACTTTGATTATCGTATGTATTTAATAAACGGTAATGGAGGTGGACATATCTGACCTTCTCTGGTTTCCCTGCTGCCACAAGGTAGGAATCACACGTGCCTCCACTTTCCATCCTTCTTTACTGGCTCTGACACCAGCTCTTCTTCACACAGCACGGTTTCTATGCTGGACTCAGTCAGTTGTTGCAATGGCCACACAGAATTCAGACAATCATTGCCATTAAAAGGATTTATTTGGGAAGTTAATAGGTTACCACAAGTCAAGATCAGCCAACAGTAAGGGTACTGTCATTGGGTCCCTCAGCCTGCAGCCAGTCTTGCTCTGGATTTCAGCCTCTCAGCCACGTGGTAGTTAGTCTCTCTGGTTCTGTCTCTCAGCCATACAGTTATGGTTCTGCCTCTCTCTTGGTTCTGGCCTCCATGAGCCAGGAAGCCAGCCTGTCTGCCTGCCTGCCTGCCAGTTTGTTCCTCAGTTCCACAGCCAGATGAGGAGAAGGTACCCCGTGGTCTTGGCGTGGCACTTGTGGCTCTCCATGCCACCGTTTCTGACACATCTGATCTTGGCAGCATCTTACAACCAGGAGAGGGTAACAGAAACTGACCAATCCTCTCTACGAGTATTACACATGAATATTTGCATAGCCCCCATTGCACAGTTGGTGGGAGTTGCGGAGACTTGGACAGAAGAGCCCTATTAAGAAATGTCATTTACCTTTTGTGGGTCGGGTCGGGCACAGAAGGACCGCCATGACGGTCTCAGGCACGCTTCTTGAGTACCAGGTGGTGGGCTGCTGCCACTCCACTGCATGCGTGTCTTCACCCCCAACCACCTCGTTTCCAAGGCCCGCTTCTGGTACTTGGTGTCAGTGCTGAAGATGAAGAAGTCTTCCGGGAAGATTGTGTACTGTGGGCAGGTGTTCGAGAAGTCCTCTCTGCGGGTAAAGAACGTTGGCATCCGGGTGCGCTACGATTCCTGCAGCAGGACGCACAACATGTACCGGGAGTACCGTGACCTGGCCACTGCTGTCACCCAGCGCTACAACGACACGGGTGCTCGGCACCGAGCCCACGCCCCCTCCATCCAAATCAGGAAGGTGGAGGAGAGTGCGGTCAGCAAGTGCCGCCGGCCCGCAGTCAAGCAGTTCCATGGCTTCAAGATCAAGTTCCTGCTGCCCCACGGGGTCCTTGCGGCACCAGCACCAGCCAGACTTCACCACCCAGTGATGCAACACTTTCTTCTAAGCACAGACCTACCGTCACCCCAAGTCTGCCCAGTCTCGGGGACCGGCCAAAAATAAAAAGAAATTACATGTCACTGTGCCATATATCTTCAAGATATTTAAATGAATCGTTTTCCTACTTGTGAAATGTTATATGTTTACAGAAGAGAATTTAGAAAATGAAATTAGTATTCGTGAATTCATTCATTAAATAATATTAATCAGCATTTGATTTTTGGAGTCTTTTGCTAGAAAACAAAAGTGGAGGTACAATTTGGCTTGTATTATACTTTGGCTTATATTATATACCAAACACTGTTACCTATCTTTAATAGTCTTGAGAAGTAATTTTAGAAGATATGAAGAATGTCTTTTTAAGAATAAATTAGTCAGGTTTGGCATTTTTTTGTTTTGCAATATGTCTGCTAAGTTGTTCTTTTAAAGGCTGGTCTCTTGTGTAGATATAATAAGAGATAATTAAAGACAGTTCTTGTCCAGAAAGAGCATAAAATCTGTGGTCTTATTAGATGTATAAGAATTTCCTTGCCAGTATAAAGATAAGTTAAATATAATAAACTGTGGTTATACCAACAAGTTCGATAGCCCATAGTAATCACTGATCTAAAGAAGGTGGAAACCAGTGCTTTCAAAGAGTTGCTTGCCTCCCCTGAGTGCACCTGATGGCTTGACCTTTGTTGTAGCCATCCGTCCATCTTCCTTCTCATGCACGGCTCCCCCGTGCTCAGTCCATCAAAAGCACTCGCCTTTAAGTTTAGCACCCCAGCTCACACTCCTAAACTCCCTGAAATGTCACCAGCACTCTGACCTCCCTAATACCTCTGCGCACCAGGTCTCTCTCTCTGAACACAGTTATATGTACTTATATTATTAGAGTGGATAAAGCAAGCCTAAGATGTTCTTTTGATGTTTATACATTTTCTGATTTTTTTAAACCAGATACTTACTTTAATTACTTTGTTGTTGTTTTGCAAAGGAACAGATTTCTAATTTTAAAGCACAAGGTGAAAGAACTGCTAAAAACAGAAGCATGAGATCAAGTGATGGGTTAAAATACCAGTGCTATGATCTTTAATGTAATTCTCCCTTTGATTGTTCTCACTTGAAAGAATGCCTTTTCCTTCCTATTGTGGAGTTACTACCTGCTGTCAATTGAAGAGGGAGTAAGTTGAGCAACTTGTCAAAGACTTTCTAAGCTCTCTTCATATGGTTCACAGAAACAGAGCTGGATTTTCATTTATTCTTTCATTCAACAGGAGTCCCTTTCATGTTTGAAAATTGAAAGCGCATGTTTTTCAGTGTGGAGCGAGGGTATGTGTGCCCTCTGGCACACCTGTTTCTAATTTCCTGACTTGAAAGTATAACCCATCAAAAGGAGCAGAAAAACAATTTCTTTCTGACACGCTGTTTGCGGCCCTTACTGGACTGAAGGTCTTCGTGGTTTTGCCATCTTGGTTCCCTCTGTAAAAGGTTCTTGTTAGAGGCTGAGCACACTCGATACCAGCAATGCCTTTTATAGCATGGGGCCATTTTGGCATTATTTTGTTGTGGTGGTGATGGTCTTCTTCTGCTCTCGAAATAAAATTCATTTTATAAAATACACATAAAGATCTTTCTGTTTTTAAAATATTACATTGTAGCTGGGCAATGTATGGTAAAAAGTATCTGTAAGTTGATGAGCTGATCATCCAGAAATAAAGTTTGGTTGAGCATATGACTCTTTAAATGCCATACTGCTATTTAATATAAATGAAATAGTTCCAGATTTTACTTCAGATTTGTCTGTACTTTAAAATCTTGCCAGTTCAAAAGACTATAAGGCACAATCTGTTGACTTTGAGTTTTGGAAATTGATAATTTATTGCTATAAACGTTGTACATGGTTAAGTCGTCACTTTCTGAAAGAACATAGTGTGTTGGCAAGCTTTTATTTAAAAAAAAAGGGAAGAAAAAAAACTGATATGCAGGGTATTCAAGGATTTAGCTCTCAGATGCTTGAAGTGTGGATCTTAAAGCCTCCCCTACTCAATTTCAGCATAATGTACATCATTCTTTAGGCTGCCTGTTTCTAGGAATTATTTGGAATAATAATTGTGTAGCATCATAAAGAGCTTCTTAAGTTGGGTTTTAAGGAATAATTTGTTTATTAAGACAAATTCTTTTCAAATTTTAGTAGGTCTATGAATCAATTGAGAGCACTTGTTAATGTGCAAATTATGATCCAGATTGGGGTTCATTCGGTTTTGCACAGTGTCTCTATGAATTGGAACTGACTTTATGGAACCTAACAACACCACTGACTAACAGAAAACGTGGGAGTGTATTTATTTTAAATCTGAGTTGGATATTGAAGAATTTGGAGCCTTTAATTACAATTCTACAATGGTAATTCAATTGAGAGTCCCGGGGGAGTGCTCTGGTGGTGTATCGGTTATGCCTTGGGCTGGGATCTGCCTGGTCAGTAGTTTGAAACTACCAGCAGCTCCATGGATGAAAGACTGGGTCTTTTAATCCTATGAATAGTTACAGTCACAGAACCCCCAGTGGGTCACTATGTTCTTGGAAACAGAGGTTGACTTGATGGCAGGAAGTTGGGTTTGGGGGGAGGGAGCTTGGTGGTGGTGGTGGGGTGTTAGTGGTTTGATTCTAGCCAGAGGTCCTTGGAAGAAAGATTGGGTGGTGTCTTTAGAAAAATTAGCTGTTGAAAACTTTTATGGAACATGGTCTTCCTAACATACATGTGAACACAGAGTCAGAATCAACTCAACAGCAGTTGTATTTTGTAGGCATTTTAATGAAATCTATTAGTAAAATCTATTTGAACCCATATTGATGAGAATAGCTGGGACACTCAGGAAATAGATTGAAGTAGGGATGTTTTCCACTTGAATCATTCTTGGTTTTAAATCCTATTGGAGGAAGCAGGTTAGATAGATATGTCCACTTGTTTCAAGATCAAAACATCTGTAGTTAGGAAAGAGAAAGATAAAAGTATAGTAGGATTATGGATAGTCTCGCCTTATACCATTAAATGTCCAGTTAGTTGGTATTGAATGTTATGGGAATATTTAGTAATGCTGAAGAGTTGTATATGTTTTTATCTCTCCACCTTGTCCCTAAGTAAAAATATTTTCCTACTTCTTCACATTTTACCTAGTAAGTTTTACGAGTTTTTATCACATTTAGTCAATATTAACTAATACTGATGATAAGAGTGATAAACTCATGATTGAATTTTATTTTGATGACATGGTGTTAACAAAACTTTTTTTGATTGATATTAATATGGCAGCAAAATTCATGGCAGAGGATCAAAAAAGATTTGAAGATTTACTGAGCACTTGTATATTTCTTTCTGACCTTAAACTTTATATTTACTTTTGCTTTACCCGCTTGGTTTTCCTTCCTAAGACAAAATAAATCTAATTTGCAGCAACGCTGTTATTGTTAGATGCAGTTGAGTTGACTCCAACTCAAAGCATCCTTTTGTACAACAGACCAAACACGGTTTGGTCTTGCTTTGTATTGGTGCCCTGTTAGAGCATTGCAGCAGCCACTAAGTCAGTCCATCGCCCTGAGCTTCTTCCTCATCTTCACCATTTCAGGTACTGGTCGATATTTCAGGTACTGGTGTTTCCTTCTAGCGTACCCAAAGTACATGTGACAAAGTGCTGCTGTTATTACTTCTAAGAAACATTCTAGCTATGGTCCTCCAAGGTAGATTTATTTGTTGGTTCTTCTGGCCAGTCTGTGATGCTTTCAATCTTTTCCAACACCATGATTTAAATGTATTCTTTGGTCTTCTTATTTCATTGTCCAATTTCCCCATACATATAAGGTAATTAAAGACACCATGGCTTGGGTCAGGGGCACCTTAGTCCTCAGATTTACTTTTTTTTTTTTTTTTTTAGCTATTTAACGCTTTACAGAGGTATTGCACAGCAGGTTTTATCTATGCAATACATGATTTGATTTTTTAATTGTTTACTTAATCATTGAACGTGTGTCCATGTAAAATGAAATCCTTGAAACCCTCACCCTTTTTCTGTGTTCATCACGTTATATATCGGTGCAGTTGTCAAATTTTTGGTTTTCTTTACAAACTCTTGATTAAGCCCAAAGTTCTACTCTTTTTTCAGCCTTTTCTTCCTTTGTCTCTTCCTTGCCCAACCCTGTAGAGTGGTTCTCAACCCTCCTACTGCGGCGGCCCTTTAATATGGTTCCTCATGTTGTGGTGACACGCAGCCATAAAATTACTTTGGTTGTTTCTTCATAACAGTAATTTTGCTACTGTTATAAATTGGGTGATCTTTGTGAAAGGGTTGTTTGACCCCATAAAGGGGTCACGACCCACAGGTTGAGAACTGCTGCAGATGTATCCTTTTCATTGTAATAGCATATTACAGTTCAGATGCTACATGTATAGTGGCCTTTTCCTCTCTCCCTTTTTAATGCAAAGTCTGGGTGCTTCTTGATGGAATGTCTATTGAATTGGTGTTATGTAGTGAGTATTTTTTTCCAATCATTTTATTGGGGGCTCATACATCGTTTTTCACAATGTATAAATAAGCATACTCATCAAGCACCCTCACATGTCCACTTCTATTATTGTTCTCCAATCGTCCACCTTTTCCCTTAAGCCCCTAGTATCGGCTTTTCCATTCCTTCCCCTCTTCCTCTGGTCTCTCCTCCCCTCCAACCCTCAATACTTCATACATCGTTATTATTTTGTCATATCGTACACTGCTCGACCTCTCCCCCAACCCACTCCTTGGATGCCTGCCCTTCAAATAAGAGCATGTGTATATATCCTTGCTGTTGGTTCTCCCCCTCTTCTGTCCACCCTTCCAGTATCTCCAATCTAACCATTGGCCCGAAGGGGCCCATCCATCCTGGTTTCCCCATATCTCCAGCTCCCCTCTATGCCAGTGTGACTTCTCCAGTCCATCTGGATTTGCAAGGTAGAGTTGGGACCATGATGGTTGGGGGAAGGGGAGGAAGACCTCAGGAACTAGCGGAAACTTGTATGCATCATCACTGCCCGGCTGCCCCTTGACTGGTCTGTCTCCTCCCCGTGTGTAGTGAGTATTTTGTGTCTGTTGAATACAATTGTGTAATAATCCAATTTCAAAGCACTGTCAAAGAAATTCTGATGGCCAAATGACATTACTTTTTCCCCAGTGGTAATGCAGAGATTGAGCTCATGCTTCATTAAGGACTTTGGAGAATCATGCCAGAGGTGCTGTTTGTTATACAGAAGAGTTATCTGATTTTAATTTACTTTACTTTTTGGAAAACCCATGACAATTTTATACTTTAATATTACTGTAGTAATTAAAGTACTTTGGATGGCAGGAAACAAAATTTCATCTCAAACTTGCCTCAGAATGAGAAAATATGTGATTTCACACAAGAGACTTTCTAGATGTAAATCGATTCAGCCAACACCTTTAATTCCACAGCTCCATGGATGACATCGTGGATCCCCATTCATTTCCTCACTCACTACTCTACCATACTTATTTTTGGCCTTCTCGTAAAGCCTACAGAAAAATGGCTACTATCTTACCAGAACATTTCATCAGGACACAGAAACCTCTAGTGGAAATAAAAAGCAATCTATTTTCCAGGGCTTAGAAGCACTGTTCTCAGAAGCACTCCAAAATACATCTCTTACATTTTGTGGCTGGACTGATGTTGGGTCACTTTTCAAAACAGCTTGACACTTGCCATCATTTTTGTCACTAAAAATAATAACAGCTATCGTTTGTTGAGCAGCTGCTATGGCCAGCCACTGTGCCACTGTATTTTTTTTTAAATAAGGTGCCTGAGATTCATTATTATTATATGTAACTTGTGTACCAAAATTACCCAAAGAAATCCTATTATAGTAGAGATAGGAGAAAATGATGAAGAGGGAATAATTTAAATTTAGTCAGCTATTTCTCTATTCAAAATTATTGGCAAAGTACTCAGAGAGTTAAAAATGTGTGGTTGTCCTGTATGTCTACCCTTGCCAAAGCCATGCCTACTTGCCATTGTTTTTGGCTTACAGAGTACTACTTGTGGAAAATGGATGTTTTTGTTTTGAAAAATCAAATGCTGTAGATTCAAAACAAAATAAAGCCTCTACCACAAAGTTTGTTTATATCTTCAATTTGCTTAAATTGAACAGATGAAATGAGATCTGGCTTTTTTCATATTGTTTATGTTCTGCTATGCTTCTTGGTTCTAGGGCAGGATTTCTGATTCTGTTTGAAATTGTTTCAAGTATCATTTGCAAGATAAATATGGAAATTAATAAAGAACACATATCTCTTCTATTCAGTAGCCACTGTAAAAAAACTCTCATATAACAGGATGAGTTTTATCAGCATTATAAAATAATTTTCACATCTTCCCTCAGTCTGCTCTTTTTTAGTTCTGAAGGAAGTAAGATTAATCTTTATAATGTTTAAAATGGTCATTTGAGGATTCATCTGCTTTCCTGTCTTTTAAAGAAATATTTTGTTGTGTTTTAGTAAGCGTTTACACAGTACGTTTGGTTCCCATTTAACAATTTTTGCACATATTATTCAATGACATTGGTTCCATTTTTCACAGTGCGTCTGCATGCTTGTTAATTTCACCTGGTTGTTCCATTTTCAGGAATCCAGTTTCCCAGCTTTCTTACCTTCTAATCTTTGCTTTAGGGTAACTCTCCAGCAGTTGGCTTCATATAGCTGATATTTAGTTATAAGGATATTATTTTGTGAACTAAGGTGCGCCTGACTCAAGCCAAGGTAATTTCATGTACCTCATATATATCTGAAAGGTGGACTTTAAATAAATAAGGAAGAACCCACAGATCTTCCTTGGGAGAGTTATTCTGAGGCTGGAGTCCATGTTGCTGAGCTTTTCTTCCTCCAAGAAAAGCTAGGCTTCTCCCAAGTGGTTTGTCACTGCATTAGAGGAATCCGCCAATGTAAGACAGTAGACAAGATAGTACGGGGCGCAAAGACTTAATAAGCAAACTATGCTTCAATCACAAAGTGAGTTGCCTCACAATTTGATGAAGACAATGAGGTTGAAGGGTACAGTGTTGAATTTATAGGGATCAGGCAATGAACACCATTCGTTTTCCGTAGTCAGTATCCTGTTTTCAAAATCCTAGTTAGAACAAAATCCTTTTTTCATGCATCCTAGTTAGTGCTTATTCCTGTACAATGACCAATCTTGTAATTCACTGCTCGTGCACTGAGTGCACCCCACCATCATGGGAGGCAATGTTGGGATGAGCCATCTGCATGTGACTGATGGACTGGATCACATGCAGCAATTTTGGGGGAGTTGTCCAGCTCTCAACCTGACCCTGACAGAAGTAGATCCTGAATGTTTCTTAAAGCAAAGAGGATGACACTGTGTCTCAAGTATTTTGCACATGTTGTTATGCAAGACAGCTCCCTGGATAAGGGCATCATACTTGGTAGATGGAGAGTGGAAAAGAGAAGATCCCTCGCTGGGATGGACTGACACAGTGGCTACAGCAAGTCTCTCAAACATAAGAGCAATTATGGAGGTGGCATAAGACCAGGCAGTGTTTAGTTCTGTTATTCACAGAGTTGCTATGAGTTGGAACCAATTCAATAATACCACAGAACATGCACATACCATACATGGTGTCCATTATTTTATAGACTAGTCATTATGTGTTATGTGTTGGGTCACTAACTGCAAGGTCGGCAGTCTCAGAAACTCAAAGGGCCAGTTCTATCCTATCTGATAGAGTCACCATGAGTCCAAGTTGACCTGATGGCAATGAATTTGGTATTTTGTTGTTTTACTAAAGGTAACCCCAGGGGCTAGTTTCAGTTCAAAGTTTAAAAAGTAGTACAGGGAAATAATTTTAAGTAGTCCTCTTGTCTCAACCACCCCAGTAAGTCTGAACTTTTAAAGAACTTGAGTCCTTTCCCACATTTTCCTCATGTTCTTTCAGGAGATCAAGGACCTGCAGAGAGAAGGGTGGGTAGTGTTTGCCAGCATCATCTAGTGCTTCTTGTCTCAGTGTATATCTGGATATGGTTTGTGCAGCCTGTCAGTATTGTAAATGGATACCTTTTCTGAATTTTTGGATTTCTTCTTTTTCTGAGTGAATAGGGTCAATAGCTATATCTTCGATGGCTGCCTACAAACTTTTAAGACCCCAGATACTGTTCACCAAACTAGAATGTGGAACACAAGTTTTAAGAGCTATATTAAGACAATTGACAGAATGGTCCCATGAGACATTGCTTTTTAACTGAGAAAGAAAACCAAACACATGGGGCTGAGCCCCCGTGGCGTAGTGGTTGTGCACGGGACTGCAGCCCACTGGGATGGAGGTTCAATTCCAGCTCCACAGGAGCAAAGGCTGGACCTCCTACTCCCACCACCAGAGGGCAGTGATGCCCCCCCAAAGGAAAATCAAACACATGTGATATTTTGTTATGCCTAAGAAAAATACTTTGTAACTGTGCTCTCTCTGCAGTATATTTAAATATATAGTGCATGTGATCACATACCTATAAATACATATGAGGGGTATCCCCCCAAAAAACAGAGTTATGCTAGACAGAGTGAAGCTTTCATAGTATTCATTTTTCTCACTAGCAAGCATCAAGCAACTCTCTGAGTTAGTGGACTCAGTGATGTTGCCTGGGAAAGTTACCTCTTGTCACAGTGAATTTTTTCATGAAGGTAGTTTCATTCAAACCTTGTTTTTTTCTGATGGTTCACTTATGAGAACAAGGTGCTGCTATGAAATTTTGTTTCCTGCTCAGAAAAAAATGCCACAGCAAAGTGCCATTGTGATGTTGAACATAGCTAACAAGGAGAACATTATGGAAAAAATTTTTAAAAAGTGAAATGTTGATTGATGACAATCCTTGTTCTGAATGTCTATCAACATCCTGAGTGGACAAGAATGTTGACCTACATGTGGAGTTCATTCCACCAGGACAGACTGTTAATCAAGCTTTCTATTTAGAGTCTCTGAAAAGATTGTGTGACAGTGTGTGACCAAAGAGGCCTGATTTGTGGCAGACAAGGGACTTGTTTTGCCACCATGACAACGCACCTGCTCACACAGCCCTTTTGGTGCACCAGTTTTTGACAAAAACATCATGTCTCTCTGACCTTGTGACAGTCACCTAATCTAATGTCAATTTGAGGATTAAGAGTGTAGGGGTGGAGTCTAGACTGTCAATCCAGAAAGAGCCAATGTGAACTCTGTGTGGGTGTGGCCTTCTCCTGAGAATTCTAGGAGATGGGGTCATTCCTACTTAGAGGCGGGAGACACTGTCTCTCTCAGTTCACTTCCTTGGAGACTCTCTACTGACAACACTGGCTACCTGAGAGACTTCACTGACAAGGTTGCCTCCCTGCGAGACATCCCTGAGGAGAAGTCACATAGACCTAACCTGATGTAGCAAGAAACCTGGACCTAGAGAAGCCACATGGAGACTCCTGCCAGCGCTGAGATGCTTACACCACCCCTGGATCCAAAGAATTTCTACTCACTGGCTTGTGATCATTCTGCATTTGGCATCATTGCATGTGTTTCATGAGTCTGAAGAGGCCTTTGTAGATTGCTGTCAGACATATGGACTAATGTCAGATTTGTGGACTTCATCTGGACTGGACTGGGATATTTTCTTATTGTACAATTATCCTTTATAAAAAACTCTCTCTTATATTCATATACATGTTTATGAATTGGTTTTATTAGTCTACCCAGAATGACAAATCACCTGACCTCACACCATGTGATTTTTTTTTTTTTTGGTTCTGCAAAAGAGGAGCATAAAAGGACAGAGATTAGATGACTTAGAAGAGTGAAGAAAAAAATGAAGAGGTACTCTCAGTCATCAAAACAGATGATTTTGAAAAATGTTTACAAGAATGGAATCACAGATTTGACAAATGTGTTCAGTGTAATAGAGAGTACTTTGATTGTGATGAGGTTGTTCTGTAAAAAACAAACAAAAACCTTAAATACTTAGCTTTGAAAAAAAATCCCAGTTTTGGGGGGGAGGGATAACCTCTCACTTACTGTGATTTCATTGCATTTTTTTTCACTAAACATGCCCACATACATATAACTGGTGGAAATTATGAAATAAAGTTCTAACTTAGTTTGCTTATGCACACACTTTACATATTTCTTGTCACTTTCAGAAAGTGGGTTTTTGCTTCATCCTCTTGTAGTAGTCCAGAAATATTACTTTTGATCACATTTGTATAACATGAGGAGGCTTCAAAGGAGTCTTAAAAAATAGAATTAAAAAGTAAAGAAATTTTTCTGAGAACTTTTTGAAACCCCTTCCCTTCATTGAAGCCATGGCCAAGTCATGGACTGAGTTTCATCATACTCTAGTAATTTGAAAATACACAATTGAAACCACATCTTTGCTTTGGGTTATTTTTCAGCCAGACATGGGATTAGTAAACTTTCTTGGGCTAATCTGTGCTAAGGTAAGTTTCACACAGAGGGTCGGCCAGAGGGATGTAGGACTGCCAGAGACCAACCAGAGGCTGGCCCCCTGGTGGGTAGTGACTGTAACCCATGTGTTTCTGGGCCCTAAGGAGCCAGCCCCAGGTGAAGCATGGCAACCAGAAGGTTCTGGTGCTATAATGTCTCAGGTCATAGGGCTTCTAAGCTCCGGTTGGACATCTCTCCTCTAAGCAAGGGATATGGGACCCTTCTACATGTGTGACTTCCATACACAACCCATAATATTCACATGGACAGCAGCTGGATTGTAGGGCAGGTTGTGTGTGACCTCACCCACCTAAGAGTGACCTCCGCACCCAAGGGAACTCAGACACATGCATGTACTGGTCTTTTAGCTGCCGGGCGAGGGCTGTTTCTAGTACAGAAAAAGTGACTACTTCCCTCATTGGATAAGGTGGTTTACAGACCAGGAAAAGAGTCCTCTTGGAGAAGGGCTAGCTACTGCAGAATGTGGAAAATAGGCTGGTGAGCATGTGTCACCAAACTTCCATGTCAACAAGTACCAATATGAATACTTTACATTAAATCTATGGAGAAAAAAAAGTTGCGGTGGATATGTAAACAGTAACACACAGACATATGCCGTATACAAAAATGTATAACACTATTTGTGTAAAAATACCATAGATGCCTCTATACTCATATGCATATACATATATATGACCACATATATATTTTCAGTTAACACCACAAATTTATTATCTTTTAGCACAGATGTTCTTTTGTGTTGTTATAGTTGCATCCTTGACTGTGCGATTTTCAGATTGTGTGCATTACTCACATTAGGCCCTACCTTTCCCACCACAAAAAAATAACAAGTATCTATTACCTAGAGAATGCTTGCCTCTCTTCCCTCATCACCCACGCTGGTAACCACTAATGAATGCTGATTTCTGTATCTAAAGTGATTTTTATGAGAGTGTGATCCTGCAAAATGTATCTTTTTATGTTTATTTTTTTAGCATAATATCCAGAATAATCCATTTTTATAATTTTTTGAGAATTCATTCTTCTTTTTTATTAAATACTTTTATTTGGGGCTCGTACATCTCTTATCACAATCCACACATTCATCCATTGTGTCAAGCACATTTGTACGTATGCTACTATCATCATTCTCAAAACATTTGCTTTTCATTTTCAAAGCATTTTCTTTCTACTTGAGCCCTTGATATCAGCCCTCATTTTTCCTTCCCTCCCCCATCCACCCTCCCTCTTGAATACTTGACAAGCTATAGATGATTATTTTCATATCTTAATCATCCTCTGTCACCCTTTATTCACTCTTCGGATGTTCCTTCCCCTGGGAGGGGGTTATATGTTGATCCTTGTGATTGATTCCCCCTTTCTCCCCTCACCCTCCCCTAATCCTCTGGTATCTCTATTCTCATTGTTGACCCCTAGGGGTTTCTCAATCCTGGACTCTCTGTGTTGCGGGCTCTCAACTGCAGCAGTGTGCATGTTCTGGTCTAACCTGATTCGTAAGGTAGAATTGAGGCCATGATAGTGGGGGTGGGCGGCAGCGGTAGGAAACATTAAAGACTAGAGGAAAGTTGTGTGGTTCATCGGTGCTATACTGCACCCTGATTGCACATCTAGCTGAGAGGCAACAAAACCTGCATAGAAGAAGCACACCATCCAGTGTGATCATTAGTTGTCGATGGGATCAAGTATCAGGCATCTAAGACCCAGAAAAAATCATACTCAATGTGAATGGGTGGGGGTGAGGGGGTAGCATGGAGCAGAGACTCAAAGCCCATCTGTAGACAACTGGACATTATTCTTCTTTCTGATATCATAATACCTGTATGTAAGCACTACATCATTAGTTTGTTTTATCCATTCATGTACTGATGACCACTTAAATTTTTTCACCTCTTTGCTGTTGTCAACAATGTTGAAATGACCATATGTCTGTTCATTGTCTCGTTTATTAGCTCTTTAGAATGTATACCTAAGAGTAGGATTGCTGGGTCATAAGTTACTACTATTTTTAAAAGTACATGACCATTATCCATAGCAGTTGTACCATTTTGCAGCTCCACCGGCATTTGTTACTTTGCTTTCTTGTTTTTTAATTTCAGTACCATTTTAACCAAGGTGAGGTGACATCTCACTATAGGTTTAATTTGCATCTTTCTAATGACTAATTCCAGTGGGCATTTTTTTCATGTGTTTATTAGCCATTTGAATGTTTAGTAAACTACTTTGATGTCATTTTACCAGTTTTTAATTGGAATATGCCATTCTTAAAGTGCCACCCCAGTCAATCAGTGAGCTTTTTATTTTTGTTACTCTTTGATGAGCATAGGTATTGAATTTTTATGAGGTCCCAAATTTATAAATTTTCATCTATGGTGTATATTTGTAGTTGTGACTAGGTCCCACAGTTCTTCATCTCTTCCAATATTAGATGATTGATCTCAGACATATGTAAGCTTTTAAACCCCAGGCACTATACAATAAACTAGATGATAGAGTGTAAATACTAAAAACTAGACATTATTCTGTTATATACCACGAAATCATGACCCTAAACCAAGGAACTAAATCCTAGTAGGTGTTTAGTTGTACATATGAAGCCTCACTATGAAGCCTCACATATGAAGTAACACTAGTTACTGTGTTTTTGTTATCCTAAGATTCCATTCTGTCTATGAATGGCATTTTGTTCATCTGCTTCTTTTGGATATTTAAACCTTTGGCTATTGTGTATAGTACTGTAATAGTCATTGGTATGCACTTACTTGGGAGTGGAATTTCTGGGTCACATGCTAGTTAAAGTTTTCATTTTTTGAGGAATTTCCCACAGCTTCTGCCAAAGGTGCTATTATTTCATATTCCTACCAGCAATGGATAAGAGTTCTAGTTATCCTGTAACCTTACAGTCTCAGCAACATTTGTTTTATCCCTCCCTCTTTACCCCACCTCAATTTTTGCTATATTTTTCAGTGTGAAATGATATCTTGTTGTGGTTTTGATGTGCACTGTTATAACGACTAACGGAGTTTATATATTAGGTGACTATTTGAATGCTATCATTGGTGAACTAAATTCTATTATAGTTACTTCTATTTTCCCATAAACTTTCTATTTTCCCATAAACTTTTTAAGGTCTTCTCATATCTATTGAAACTTTTTTTTGCATGGTTGTGTTTTTCTTAAGTTGTTGAAATTTTATATGTATTTTGATTACTGGATTCTTATTGGGTATATGATTTCAAAGAGATTTTCCAAGTTGTTAGCATGTTCTTTAATTTTTAGTAAAGCTTTTGATGAACTTTATCATTTTTATGAGGTCCGTTTGTTTATATTGCCTTTTTTTGGTGTGTTTTTGTGAAAGAGATTGTTAAAATGCTAGCTAGGTTTGATAGTGTGGTTCCTGAATTTTATTATGATCTTTGTTTGCATATTTAGGTCTTTGATTTAACTTAAACTTATTTTCAGAAAGGTATGCCACATAGAGCCCATTTCCTTTTTCTTTCTTTTTATTTTTTTTGGGGGGGGGGGGGCAGGGCATCACTGCTCTCTGGTTGTCATGGGAGCTATCCAGCCTTGCTCCTGGAGATCTGCTGCTGGATTTGTACCGCCAAGCCCATGGGTCATAGTCCCACACTGAACCATTATGCCACCAGGGCTTAGTCCTCTTTTTCTATATGTTTTTCTTCCTAATGTACCATTCCTGTTGTATATAAAACTCTCTCTTATACACATATGAGTTTCTTTAAATTTGTTTCTCTTGTCTACCCGGACTAACTCACCACAACTGTGCAATATGTTTCACAACCAGGATGTGTGAGTTTTCACCTTTTGCTCCCTGCTTTCACTAATGCTTTAGCTACCGGATACCCTTTGCTGTTCTTTATAAAGTTGAGGGTTAGATATTCTCTGAAGAAGGTTGTTGACATTTTCATTGCTTTGAAATAAAGATTGCTTTAGGTACTGTTGATAGATTTAATTTATTCCAAGGTGTTTTGTCATCTTACATACTTTTCTAGATGGAATTATTTCCTCTAGTATCCTTTTCAAGCTCCTTAATGTTGGTGGTCGTAGAAATCCAGATGATTTTTGTCTCATCTTTAAATACTTATTTTGGTTATCTGCATCTTCCCTTTATTTTCTTTGTTAATCTAGCTAAAGTTTTATTAATTTTATTGATATTTTCTTTTAAAAATCATTTTACCGGGGGCTTGTATAACTCTTATCACAATCCATACTTCCATCCATTGTGTCAAGCACATTTGTTCATTTGTTGCTATCATCATTCTCAAAACATTTGCTCTGTACTCGAGTCCTTGGTATTTATTGATACTTTCAAACACTCAATTTGTGGTTTTATTTAGTGTATTGTTTGATGCCTTTAAATTATATTTATTTATGGTCTGTTCTTAGTTACTCCCTTTCTCCTGGTAGATATAGGTTGCACTTTTCCTCTATCTTTTTGGAGAAGGATCACATTGTTGATGTGAGATCTTTCTCTGTTTAATTTACGCATTTTCAATTGTGTTTCTATCATTATTACCATTGTGGCATTCAATAAGTTTTTATATGTTTTGTTTTCACTTTCATTTTACTCTAAGACATTTGTACTTTCTCTTTTGGTTTCCTCCTTGACCCATTGTAATTATATTTAAATTATATATGCCTGTGGATTTTCCAGTTTTGCTTTTTCCTATTACTGATTTCAAGTTCTACTCCCCTGTGATCTGAGAAAATCCTTTGTATGATTTCAGTTTTTTCACATTTATCAAGGCTTGCTTTGTGACTTAATGTAGTCTATCATGGAGAATGAGTCATGTGTACTTTTAGTAATGTATATATTTTTTGTGTGTGTGTATGGAGGGTTCCATATATGTCTAGTAACTAGTGATTTTACGGTATCATTCAGGTCTTCTATTTCCTTGTATATTTTCTTTCTAGATATTCTGTCTAAATTGAAAGTTGTGTATTGAAGATTCCAACTATTATTGTAACTATCTATTTTACCCTTTAATGCTACCAGTGTTTGTTTATATATTTCAGGGCTTCAATTTTGTGTGTGTGTGTGTGTGTGTACAATTGTTAAATCTTCTTGGGCTGAGCCCCGGTGGAGTCATGGTTGAGTGCGGTACTGTGGCCCATGGGCTTGGCAGTTTAAATCCAGAAGCAGCTCTCCAGGAGCAAGGCTGGGCCTCCCACACCCACCAGAGGGCAGTGATGCCCCAAAGCAAACAAACAAGCAAAATCTTCTCAATTACAATATATTTTACAAATAGCACACATATGTAAATAATACATATACACATGGAAATGACTATATGTAAAAAAATTCTGTTATTTGCTGTCATCCAATAGTACAAATATAATGAAACTGTATGCCTTGGTAAAGTAGCTGTTGATCGATTTGGGGAGTCAATTGAGGAGTCCTGATGGCATAGTGATTACTCGCTGGGCTGTTCACCACAAGGTCAGCAGTTCAAAGCCACCCGTTGTTCCATGGGAGAACTATGGGACTTTTTACTCCAGCAAAGAGCGATGGTCTCAGCAACTCACAGGGATAGTTCTATTCTGGCCCATAAGGTCCCTATGCCTCGGAATCAACTTGATGACTGTGAATTTTGTGCATTTTTATGTTTGTTTGAGGTTTTAGTTAAAGTTTGCTTATTTTATCCTTGTCAATATGGGTCATCAATTGAATCGATTGTAGCGGGTCTACAAACCACATGTTATCAACTGGGAACGGAAAAAAAATCTTGTACTGGTGTGAATGGTATGGAGTAGCCAACAATAAGAATCTCTACTCTGCATGAACAAACGATCACGATTCTGCTTTTTAATTGGAAGGCTAAGCAAAGTAGAACTGATAAACGATCACTCTTAACCTTACCAGATCATCTTCAGTGAACCTGTGGGTCTGCTTATTTAGTAGGGTGTCTTATCTGCACTTACCTTTGATCTATGTTGTTCTTGTGAGGGGCCATTGATTGAGTGTCCACCCATCGCGATCTCAGGCACAGCAGGGTGAATCCTGCTCAGCCCTGCTCCATCCGCGGTGTCGCGCGCCCCTCGCCGAGACGGATCAGGTCAGGAACACGCAACACACGACGCGAAGAATGGCTAGGACTCTTCTGATGGCGTTACAGCAAAGTTTAATGAAGCTGCCTCACTTTCAGGAGGTCAGCGAAATGAGAAGGACCCCGAGGAGGAGAAACCCAAAGCTTTTATAGCCCATTTTAGGCGTGGCTCTATGTGATTGGTGCAGGGGCTCGATTGCATCACCAGTTACTCTTGAGCATGCGCAGTGCTACTTGTTTATCACTTTCAAGCTAAGCGTCAGGGTGCGGCCAGGCGCCATCTTGTAATGGCGGGCGCTGGTTTGTAAGGATTTGGCTTCCACACGCGGTATTCCTGTGCTTGAGCCCCTCGTGACAGCCATGGTGTCACTCCATCTCTGCGAAAGCCTTCTTCTTTTCAAGGCCCCTCTACTGCCAAACACGGTCTCCTTCTCCAGGGACTGGCCTCTC